>JAVTVY010000318.1:0-34367 GCA_036873755.1 Hanleya hanleyi | reverse complement strand
CTGCCCGAAAATGGCCACTTTCGCTACTACTCGTACCGATGACGTCTCCGATGACGTCACAGATGACGCGAACATCCCTCAAATCGGAATGTACACCCCGAGAACTACAAGATGACACCTTCCAGGACGCATTCGAACCGTGAATAGCCCATCTCGACCCCAAATACCTTCATGTACTGCCCGAAATGGCCACTTTCGCTACTACTCGTACCGATGACGTCACCGATGACGTCACAGATGACGCGAACATCCCTCAAATCGGAGTGTACACCCCGAGAACTACAAGATGACACCTTTCAGGACGCATTCGAACCGTGATTAGCCCATCTCGACCCCAAATAACTCCCTTCGCTGCCCCAAAATGGCCACTTTACTTACCACAACCAACTGCGCATGCGCAGATTAACGCGACATGCATTCAAAAACACACCATTCTGACTCTTACCCCACACAAGCTTCACTTTGACACCCTCACACGACCATCTGAACCGTGATTAGCTCATCTCTAACCCAAACACACCCCTACATAGCACCCAAAATGCCTGTTTTCTATACTACGGCCAGACTGCGCATGCGCAGACTATTGAACACGGACGAACCATTAGTGTAGTCAAGTGCTCCTCCACGAGAGCTTCAAAAATAAGACCTCACTCGACCCCATTGGACCATGAGTGGCCCACCTAGACTCCAACATGTCCACCCCGTATGGGCCTATACACCCATAGCCATGCAGTATAGGCCTATGGCCTACCCAGGCCTCGGTGACTTTTTTCAAAAATTTCACCGATTCGCTCCGCAACACTTCCTATCGTGTTCTAAATGACGAGACGAGTAAAACGAGACCCCACAACCCTACCGCAAATGTATAGAAGTGGGGTTTCAGTAGGATAAACATTGAACCTTATACTCCCTAGTAGATGGGTCTTTATGATGGGGCTCGGTGACTTTTTTCAAAAACTTCACCGATTCGCACGGGGACACTTCCTATCATGTTCTAAATGACGAGACGAGTAAAACGAGACCCCACAACCCTACCGCAAATGTATAGAAGTACGTTTCTCAGGGGGACAAACATCGGTCCTATACCCTCAGTATGGGACTATATGAGGCTATATCGTACTTTTTCAAAAATTTCACCGATTCGCACGGGGACACTTCCCATCATGTTCTAAATGACGAGACGAGTAAAACGAGACCCCACAACCCTACCGCAAATGTATAGAAGTACGTTTCCCAGGGGACAAACATTGATCCTATACCCTCAGTATGGGACTATATGGGGTTCGGTGACTTTTTTCAAAAATTTCACCGATTCGCACGGGACACTTCCTATCATGTTCTAAATGACGAGACGAGTAAAACGAGACCTCACAACCCTACCGCAAATGTATAGAAGTACGTTTCCCAGGGGGACAAACATCGGTCCTATACCCTCAGTATGCGACTATATGAGGCTATATCGTGCTTTTTCAAAAATTTCACCGATTCGCACGGGGACACTTCCTATCATGTTCTAAATGACGAGACGAGTAAAACGAGACCTCACAACCCTACCGCAAATGTATAGAAGTACGTTTCCCAGGATGGTCCTATACCTCCCATACCCCATATAGGCATTTTCCCGTAATTCAGGATAAAGTCCGTATTCCGTATTTTTTTCAGGAAAATTTTTACATACACCCACCCTGGAACTAGGGAAAGATAACTCTGTTGATAGACAAGCCCCGTTAAGCCCGGCGACCTATATACCCCTCATACCCCATATAGGCATTTTCCCAGGTTTTTCGATAAAGTCCATGTTCCGTATTTTTTTTTTCAGGAAAAATTTTACATGCACCCACCCAGCCATCAAATACCCCTTCACCTAGGCTTCACGTTGATACCTCACTCGACCCCACTCGACCATTAGGGGCTCCCCTAGATGCCAAAACGTCTATTTTCGTACCCTTGGGCCACCGCGCATGCGCAGAATGACCCTAATTCAACCCCACACCCAGTCCACCAGATGCCCCTTCATGAATGCTTCACTTTGATACCTCACTCGATCCCATTGGACCATTAGGGGCTCCCCTAGCTCCAAAAAGGCTATTTTCATGCCCCTGGGCCACCGCGCATGCGCAGAAGGCCGATATGTCAACCCCACACCCAGTCCATCAGATGCCCCTTCACGAATGCTTCACTTTGATACCTCACTCGACCCCATTGGACCATTAGGGGCTGCCCTAGCTCCAAACCGTCTATTTCCATACCCTTGGGTCACCGCGCATGCGCAGAATGCCGATATTTCAACCCCACGCCCAGTCCATCAGATGCCCCTTCACGAATGCTTCACTTTGATACCTCCTACGACCCCATTGGCCCATTAGGGACTCCCCTAGCTCCAAAACGTCTATTTCCATACCCTTGGGCCACCGCGCATGCGCAGAATGCCGATAGTTCAACCCCACACCCAGCCCATCAGACGCCCCTTCACGAATGCTTCACATCGATACCTCACTCGACCCCATTGGTCCATTAGGGGCTCCCCTTAGCTCCAAAACGTCTATTTCCATACCCTTCGGCCACCGCGCATGCGCAGAATGCCGATAGTTCAACCCCACACCCAGCCCATTAGATGCCCCTTCACATAAGCTTCACTTTGATACCTCACTCGACCCCATCGGACCCTTAGGGACTTCCCTAGCTCCAACACGGCTATTTTCATACCTTTCGGCCACCGCGCATGCGCAGAAGGCCGATAGTTCAACCCCACACCCAGCCCATTAGATGCCCCTTCACATAAGCTTCACTTTGATACCTCACTCGACCCAATCGGACCATTTTATCTAGGGACTACTTTTTCTCCGCGGAAGCTTTTTCCCCGAGACCGAATCACCGCCAAAACCACGGCCAAACCGCATCACCGCGCATGAATACATTTTTTTTTATTTTTTTTTGCCGGAACTTTTTTTTTTTTGTCAACCGGTGAGTGGGTGGGTTCAAAATGGCGGCACCTTATTTTACACACACAACACCATAAGCCGCCATTTTGAACCCACCCACTCACATACCAGGTCAATCAGTGCACGGGGTGAGTGGGTGGGTTCAAAATGGCGGACTTTCAGTAGCCGCCATTTTGAACCCACCCACTCACTATAGGCCACGCCCCCTCATAACGCATGCGCACCTCCCCAATACCGCCACAATACCGCCACAATTTTGGTTCTGCGCATGCGCAGTGAGGCGCTAAATACCCGTTTTGCTCTATATATACTACTAACGTCCCAAATGAAGATAGCTGGGATTTTTTTAACTAAAAAAAAGATGATTATTTTGTAGAATTTGTGATGATTTTAATTTAGTTCAAGATTCTGTCAAAGACCGATTTAATTATCTCCACATAAACAGCCCAAGAGCACGAGAAGAAATAATTAATTTGAAAAGTGAGTACAATATATGTGATATATATTGAACATATTACCCGCGTGTGGGGAGATGTACTTGGAGTAGACAAAATTCGCTAAAATAGGCTCGTTTGGGGTTTCTTTTTCATGTCTGAGGAAAGCAGACATCCTATCTGGATATAGCTCTGACCATTCCAGAGTATCATTAAAACTGAAATGTAAAAAAATTATAACTGAAAAAGGTAATTGGAAATTTAATAATTCTCCTTTGAAAGACCGTGTTTATTGTGAAAAAGTCAAGTATCAATACAAAACGACCATATGCTGTAAAACCCTACTTATCCGAGGAAGTACAGAGCACTCCTGTGGAAAAATTTGAACTTTGTATTTCAGACCAGTTATTTTTTTAGGTTCTTTATTTTTAAGATATATGAACCATAACATTACCATAATTATGCTGCACAGAAAAAGCGAGAAAACTACATAAAGAAAAGGAACTATAGAATATATTACATGTAAATATCCTAGAACAATTAGTACCGTAGATGAAGAAAGCGATTTTGAATGAGGTTTTGGGGGAATGTAGAAGCCAGTAGGAATTAAAAGAATAAAAAAAAATGCAGTATTTCAAACTTAAAACTAGATGAAACTGCTATCGAAGACTCCCACTTAATTAACATTTGAGGTTTAACCAGAGGGTCAGAATTGCTTTTCAAACGCACAAATTTAAATTAGGCGTGAACGGGATCTGTAACTTGTACGTGTCTTGTATTCAATGTGTTTATAATTTGTATATTGCCCCCCCCCCCCCAATATGAAAAGGGGGGACCACTTTGCTCCCCCCCCCCCCCAATAGTTGTGACTGAAGTGCCGTGAAATGGTTAGAAAATTAGTAGAGAAGCGTATGAAATGTCAAAATTTTCCGGGAGAGTAGCTCGACCTCCTCTTTCTTCCTTCACGGGTTCGAATTGATCTTGACTAATTTTAAATTGCAGTTTCATGTAAAGTGCCATGACTGCATGACGAGAAGATGGGTGAGTGAGTGAGTAGGGTTTAACGTCGCTTTCAACATTTTTTCAGCTATATCACGACGGGGAATGGAAAGGGGGGGGGGGGAGCGGCGGGGGTACATACTTGTAACAGAGCAGATCTAATGCTGCCATTTTATAGTGCTGTCCCACTGAAATATCATGACGTAGGCAGACATGACACCCCACTCAGTCAAATTATACTGACACCGAGCGAACCAGTAGTTGCTCTATCCTCTTAATTCTGAGTGTAAGCGAGGAAGCAACATGTTATTGGGGAAAAAATCTCTAGATCACTCTTTTTAACGCTCGGTAAACAGAGATATAATGTAGAATTGAAAAGCAATCGGAATGTTTGACAAACACTGCTTTTACTATATATGATGTCACTTCCGGTGGTGTGCTGCTCGGGCGGGAATCCTTTCCGAAAATCTTATCTGATTATTCCCCACTGCGATGGTTGGGAGCATAGGCTCGTTTCCCTGCCAGAGTTATCGAACCGAATGTACACACATTGAACATATTCTCATAACTCGTTCAGCTGTGCTACAAAACTAAATCTTTACTTAAACCATTTGATTGCGGTAATTAAATGCTGCACATTCCCATCAGACTCAAACAAAGGATCCTCTGTTAACATGGTTAAGTTGTTGAAAGGCTACAAAACAATGCTAGACACATCGAGCAGAATTATACAATTACAGCCTTCAAGACAAAGTGGGGTCCCCTGGCAATTTCAGTCGATTATTGTCCTAGTTTGACTTACCTGTTTTAATTTTGGCATGGATGAATATGGAGCATAAATCAACAGATACAAAGTATGGTACCGAAACGTAATTCATAATGTACATGAGTCCGCAAACCACCATTGAAGTTTCTGGGCCTAGGTCCGTTGAACATTGATTGGCCTGATTATACCTGACTGGACCAGAAATGGTCTGTGATGTATTTTATAATGTGTTTTTGTCACCTATTCTTTTGAGAGGTTTTGTCACCTATTCTTTTTTCACTTTTTCTCGAGGATATGGAATTTTGTCTGCATAATAGTGGTAACTTTGGAATATCTTTGGATGAAGTATCATTATTTCTGATATTATTTATCGATGATATGGTGTTATTCGCAGGGAGTGCAAAAGAACTGCAAGACCCCATTGATAGAGTGCAGGAATATTGCATAAAATGGAAATTAAATGTGAACATTGCTAAAACGAAAATAGTGGTTTTTAGAAAAAAGGGGTAATTTGAAAAGAGGTGAAGAATGGTTTTATATGGGAAATAAAGTAGAGGTTGTGAATGAATTCAATTACTTAGGTCTGGTATTACGTTATAATGGCAATTTTGGAGCAGCACAAAAAGTTCTCAGAAAAGGCCTTGAAGGCGATGAATTTCCTGATTGGTAAAGTGAAAAGCAGTTATATATCTATAAAAACAGTTTTACAATTATTCGATGTATGTGTGTCTTCGATTATCATTTATGCTGCTGAAGTGTGGGGATTCCACAAGGGCGATGCGGTAGAACGCGTCCACAGAAAGTTCTGTAAATACATATTAAATGTGAAAACATCCACAAATAGCTGTGCTGTTTATGGAGAACTTGGAAGAATACCCATGAGGTGTAAACGTCTTTGCAAAATAGTTAAATATTGGTTTAAAATAAGATCATCAAATAATATCGTATTAAATGTTGTTCTGAAAGGTTTAGAAGAAAGTCATATGAAGCAAATACGGCAAACTGGGTTTCTCTTTTGGAAGAAACTTTGTGTAAGTATGGTTTCCAAGATGTTTGGATATTTCCGGACTCAGTTAATGTGAATGTGTTTGTCAAAATCTTTGAAGAAAGGGTAAAAGATGTTTTTATAAGTGAGTGGTTTAGGGACAAACAAGATTCTTCTAAACTTTATTTTTATAATTTGTTTAAGGACACTTTTGGTCGCGAGCAATACCTCGACAAAATCTCAAATATCAGGCATAGAACAGCATTGACATCTCTACGAGTATCATCCCATAGTTTAAGGGTTGAGGCTGGTAGATATGATGGAACAGCTGCAAATGAAAGGATATGTGAGCTATGCGATAGCGGCGATATAGAAAATGAGTACCATTTCCTCGTGAAATGTTCATTATTTACAGATATTAGGCGAAGGTATTTAAAGCCATACTACTGGCAAAAGCCCAGTGTTTACAAATGTATTTTATTGTTAACATGTACCCAAAAAGCAACAATTAGAAATTTAGGAAAGTATGTGTCGGAAGCTATGTCCATAAGGCAAATAACAGTTAGATCCTAATGTCATTGTATTATTGTATCTGGACCTCTTCTACTTATACTTATGTAACCATGCGCAAATATGTTGTCACAAGAAGCATAATATGCTTACGTGAATAAAGCTGATTCTATTCTCCCGTGTTACACCGACAGTTTAAGACGTTAGGCCTAGGTCCGGCGAACATTGATTGACCTGATTATACCTGACTGGACCAGAAATGGTCTGTGATGTATTCTATAATGTGTTTGTTGCCGCTCCGTGAAAACCTAGCCTACACTGTAGGCTAGGTTTTCACGGAGCGGCGACTTTGCGCTGGAGGGGCACGTTGCTGTTTGGTTTAAAGTGCTCTGATTTGTTCATTCCTCTGTTCCGTTCGCAATGACCAATAACTGTTTTAGATATTAATTTACATAGAAACTGCATTAGCTTTATTGGACGATTAGCTGATTATCAAATTTAGAAATCAAAATTGCGTTCATATTATTAAGGCTTCCGATGAAAATCGGAAGACTTCTTTATTATTGTTCGGATTATTATTCTTATTCTTCTCCCTGATTTTGTGATTGCTAAATCTCAGCAACCATCCGGTCGATCATGCTCATACTTCACACACATATTAGACATGTGGAGATCTAAAGCATATTGAAAACTGATTGTGATTGGAGGAAGGGTTCAGCGGCCATCTTGGATTTACCCCGTTTTCAAAAAAAAATTCTAACCCCTACTCCTCTGGAACCAATGAAGCAATCAACACGAAACTTGGTACACATAATGAATAGATCAGGGTCTTTCAAAACTCTATTAGAGAAGTTGCTCCGTAAAACAAAATGGCCACCTTGGATTACGTACCTCAGTGAAAATCAATACCAATGGCCATCTAACTGATGTGAAGAACCTTCCCAAGATTGAAGTCGATTGGTCGAATTGTTCTCGAGGTATCGCTTTCACAAGATGTGAGACGGATGGAATCCAATATGGGCAATGGCAGCCATCTTGGATTACGTACCTCAGTGAAAATCAATACCAATGGCGGTCTAACTGATGTGAAGCACCTTCTCAATTTTGAAGTCGATTGGTTGGACTGTTCTCGAGATATCGCGTTCACAAGATGTGGGACGGACAGAATCCAACATGTCAACGGCAGCCATCTTGGATTACGTACCTCAGTGAAAATCAATACCTATGACCGTCTGACTGATGTGAAGAACCTTCCCAAGTTTGAAGCACATTGGTCGAATTGTTCTCGAGATATCGCGTTCCCAAGATGTAGGACGGCCAGAATCGAATATGGTCGATGGCAGCCATCTTGGATTACGTAGCTCAGTGAAAATCAATACCAATGGGCGTCTAACTGATGTGAAGCACCTTCTCAAGTTTGAAGTAGATTGGTCGAATTGTTCTCAAGATATCGCGTTCACAAGATGTGGGACGGACGGACGGAAGGACGGACGGCTAGCATTTCCAAGTCCTCCCACCACTTCGTGGCGGAGGACAAAAAAGTCTCCTGGGTTAAAAGTAGGGGAGAGTGAAATTATACAACCTAGTAGCTGATCAGCTAACCTCAAGGGTCAGTGAACAGACAGGCTCTTCTTTTTTCTCTCAATAATATGCAACTGAGCCAGTGTCAACCGAACTAAGCAAGGCAATATGATCACCCACATGACGCAAACATCACAATTATTGCGTTATGTTTATGACAACTGCATTATCGAGCGTGTCTCTATCCCCGAAATTAAACAAGAATTATATTCATATCAAAATATAGCTCGCGATAAAGTCGATGTAAGAGTTTCCAGTATCCTGAATGGTTCAACAAGCTCGAAGAAAATACGATTTTCGTTTATTTTTGGTAAAAACAAAATAGAGTGTCAACATGTTAATTGAGGTGATCTTGGAGAAAACAGATTTATCACGTTTTCACGAAATAAGGATCTGTGGTGACACAGTTAAAAGCATGTTTTTACCACACGATTCATGCAAATACGGGTAAACTGGTACAGGTTGGAAAGGCAGGTATTTCAACACGTTTGGAGGAATTAGTGTACAGCAACTGGATATAATCCACTATAACAGTTTGTGGTCCACCCATACCTTCCCATAAAAGCGTTTTTAGAGAATATTTCATAATTCCGGTAATGAACTGAATCTTTTTGATGAAAAATATAATGCCGCTTCTAATCCTGAGATAGTTTGATTTTTTCATATCCAGAACATTTCCTGAAATTTCGCTTTCGGCTAAATAGTGACTATGCGTGAATTCTGGCAAAAATACTGCTTTTATTTCCATTTTCTCACATGGAATGCTTGCACCTATGCTTTCAAGAATTTCACCAGAAGTAAATTGTTTTGCATAAGTTATTCACAAAATCGTGTTTTCTGTCGAACTGTGAGATTTTCAAATTAACGAAATTTCTAAAAGTACGATTCCGAAATGAAGTTTCATTATTTGACGCAACTTTTCATGTTACTGACCAATTATTGGTACCCTAGCAAGTTTTCAAAGGAAATACATCGGGAAAGTAGCTAAACTTGCGCGTTAGAGGTTTTTTGAAATAAATTAATTTATGGAAAACCTTAATGTAAACTTGTCAATGTATTTTTCAGCGATGCGTGTCATATTCCAAATATCAATATCTTATTAAATGTGCATTCGATCGTAATAATATCAGATACTGATATACCGAACTGTGGCGGTTGAACCTAACCAGTATAACTACTTGAGGAATGAAACCACTTACCTGACGACTCAGTCAATTCAAGAGTTCTTCACCTCCCGGCTGTGATGTTGTCTGGGTCACAGTCCATAACGTCATCCCTTTATATACAGAGTCATCCCTTCAAAATGAACAACAGTTGAATTCTGTGAATAATTCGTCATTATTAGTCCACTCATTTCCCGCTTTGACATACGCAGCCAACTTTTAAAATCACGAGAAAGAAATTACTCATATATCGATTTATATCCTTACAGTTGAAGAGAAGACGATATACTCAAAGAGCGCTGAAAAGGTAAAAACCGATCGCCTAATGAGTTAAGTTAGCTTGAGGGTATACCTCACCAGACAAACAGACCGGTGTAATTAACCCACCAATGGATTGAGATGAATATCATTGTCTATGCAGATATAATATCAAAGTAACTTTTCTTTGACTGTTCACGTACATGGTACGAAAATACATACATTCGATAGTCTCGTCCAATCTGATATGTTCAAATGTACTGTTATTTTATCAGTGATCTACTACGATAAATTGAAATGTTCTCTGATAAATCTATAAACGCAAAAAATAATTTCATATTTCTTACCTTAGAACAATCTATCAATGAATAAAGTTAAGTGTGACCTTTATAACCAGTCTTGTTTTTTGCCATCATCTCATCATGGTTCGTCTAACGCAGCTGTACCATGACAGAAATCGAGTTTGCCATAACTAAGAACAGTCGTGTTATTTTTAGGAGTTCAGAATGATATTCGTGACCTCATGACCTCCCCGAATATACACATATTTGAGCAAAGACAGACAATATGTCGTATATTTCATCCACTGTGAAAATAGTTGTAAGTATCCGTGTTTGTTTCAACTTGAGCGACGCCTACATATCATTCTCTCCCTGACATCAAACAGATCGTCCTCCACCGCATTTTCAGTACAAACTCGGCTTGCCTCGATACACGACGAAGCAGGCTGTAACGTCGTCCGTTCATTGGCTGTATGCTTTGCACAGACAGTTTAATTACAGTGGATTTCATAATAGTTAACCAAGATATCTTTCAGTGACAAGAAATTACATGCCTAGACTGAATCAAAACAGCACATGTAACTTCGCACATCATATCTGAAGTTGCCAACTTTTAACAATATGTTTATTTCATTTAGTGCGTTTCTATGATTCTCATTGGCTGAGTGGCTGTTTGAAAGCCCATCACCCAATCAGAGATCAGCATGACAGTCGAAGTGGACACAACAAAAACTGTTCAAATTCACACTTGCTAGAACAACATGGCGTGTTTGTGAACATCGCATCAGCCACAAACGGTAAACTATTATGAAATCCCCTGTAATAGTTGCACAGTGTATGTTTACATGCAGGGGTGTTACAGAGTATATACAGACCTGCATATGGAGAATGGCTGTTTATCCGTGCAATAATTCTACACTCTGAAATCGGCGACCATATCTCTCCTCTCATTGGCCAAAATAGCATCACATGATCTGAAAGTCGATAAACTTTGCATTTCGAAGTTTACACGTTTCTTGACGAACTACTTTTGTAGCAGACAATGCGGTTTCTCGTACCGACTGGTTTTGACCTATAGGATTCAGGACGGAACGGTAACAGTACACGCCGACAAATTCATGACACTAACGTCGTAATTTATTAAACACCTCGCAGATGAAAAATGAACAGTTACACAATTTATTCACAACCGAATGCTTGGTGAGTGGGAATATGAAATGGACATGAGCTACGGAGTGCAGGTACGTAGACCCAATGTAGAGAGTGGTACGGTACAAACATTCGCGCTGACGTATGACAGCCTCACCCGATTCATTCGTTGATTAATATGTCCAGTCGTCTTCAATCGTCCAACGTATTTTCATTCAGATTCATTTTTGTCCAGGTGATGGCTAATTCGGTAAATTCTTTTGTCCCTAAATTATGAATTTATTCCAACTATATAAGCGTATATGTCACGTGCGCCCGCGCTCACTGTTGAACAAGTTTAAAGTTGACTCTCTTGCTGCAGTCCGTGGTACAGAATAGTTCTAGTTCAATTTATTTTTAATTTCCATGTTTGAACAATTCTGAAGAAAATGAATTATGATATATTCATCAAGTGATATAATCAAGTGGAATAAATCTTTTCATTAAAAAAAAGCATCTGTATTCGGCTTCGTTATACTGAACAAGCGCAGGGATACATATTCAGAAGTCGGTGAAGAGGGCATGTCAGCTGTTTTACGGGTGACCGAGTCAAATTCATCTCTAAAGATATCTGTAAACGTTTTCCTTCCAATAAAAAAATTTGCATAGACCAACGGGGTATAAACTGTCAGATGATGTGGTTCAAACTACGTGTAATCTGTGCTCGCAAGCTCGCAAGTTTACGCAGATTGAACCACATCACTTGACATTGTATACCCCGATGAACCTGCAAAATGCGAAAGTCAATCCCTAATTGTTACGATTCACTAAACAAGATATTGAGTGGGACAGTCTGTTTCAACAATGTTGAAAAAAAATTCATCATTATCGTCCTTATTGATATCCCACTTACCGACTTTACTTCTCAGACAAAGATTTGCCCTGGCGCAGCGACGGGAAACTCATATGTTCCGTATGGGACATTCTTTTGAAAATAAAGATTCCATCCTAGAGAAAACAGATACGAAGACTTACGGGAAAGGTGACGATTATCAATTCGCTAGTTCTCCCGAATTCTTATCCAATTTCGAGATTAAGCTTTTTTGGCAAATCCATCTGACTGCTCTTTCGATTAAAAAAAATGGCGTTGGGCAATTTCATCAGTCCTCATAACATCAATCGTGAAACAAGTATACAATTAGGTTGGTTGGATATATTCGTCTTCTCAACTCAAATCGATTTTTACGTTCCAACTGCGGGTTAGCCCACCCGTTATCTTCAAAGGACTAAATAGAGACGCGACGTCACTGACCTCGAATCCATTTGAATTTTGAAAGGTGTCGTAGGGGTGGGTTATTGATTGGCTGACCTATATATCTGGCCAAGCCAACAGCCATATTAGGAGAAATGACACAGCTACTTCCGGAAGCATATGTTGGTCTGTAATACGTGGGTATAATATTTGGTCTGTTCTGTACGGAAGCATAGATAGGACATGGGTGAAAATTATTCTTTCGTCCACGAAATTATCTCCGACCCCGAGAAAATTATCTCCGTCTAAGAGATAATTGATCAATGGTGTTGCAGCGATCGTTACCGCAGCTCGACTCTCATTGGTCATTTATCTCCGGGCCGGAGATGTATCACGGGTTCGGAGATAATTTTCTCCGGGTCGGAGATAATTTCTGCACGAAAAAAAAATTTCACCCATGTCTTTTCTATGCTTCCGTAGTTCTGCGTTGGATATATCAGTAATTTTAGTTTCCTGTTATTAACGGGGGTTTTTTTTACCCCTCAACGACCTATAATATTTTTATCGTCGAACATTGCCTTCACTTTATTAGAAGTTTCACCTTGCATCTAAAATGTCAAATACATGTCCGACCGAAGTCCTAGCATCAAAGGACAAATAATATAGACTGAATTTTGCAAGGGTGATGGGATAAAACATATTTCTCAAAGCAGATGTCGGGGCATCCATCATCTGCTTCAGTCGGGCTTGGATTCAATAAGAAATTGTATCAAGCTGATTAAACAAAAGCTAACATTCATGTGATGGTGATATGTGAAACTGTTGATCACGGGTCATATATTCCTCCCCAAGACAGTTGGTTTATCTAGATCAATACAATTAGCCAAATTATCGCAGTATCGATTTTTCAGACTCGTGCCGTCAGTACTAGAACGTCAATTAACGAGCTGTGGTAAATCCTCCACGCGTGTTTGTTCTCCAGAAGGCAAAGAAATCTTAAAGTTCATGCATTAGCGGTTTGACGCCAGCAAATGCATCTCGCTAGTTATTATATTCAAACAATGATTATTCCTTTTAACCTTAATGGCGATATTCGTACAACGGTATTGCATGACATTTGGGACCATCCCCCAAAAAACTTCACTATATTTTCCCTATTCCTTAATTTGGCTAGAGGACTGAAACATTTGACACTTCATATCCCATTTTTATCCTCAAAATGCCAAATATTACAGAGAATAATTAGTTTAGGCAACGTAATTAGTTCGTGTGTATTAACCCTATCTGGCCTGGGCGATTTGGGATGTACCGCAGCCGGAGTGGAGGCGGGGGGGCGGAAAGTCCCCCCCACCCCCCCTTATATATTTCCGCTATCGCTAAGGCTAGAGAACTGAAACTTGCCACACTAAATCTTTGGGTCAAGCTCTACAAGGAAATGTACAAAAATTCAAGATGGCCGCCATGTTGACGTCACTGTGAAGTCATTCTCAAAAAAAGCATTTTTGGACCCTTTTTCGGTCAGAATTTTTTATTTTTTTTATTTTTGGTGTTTCTTCGCAAAAACTGCATGATAAATTAGTACATAATAATTTTGAAGAAATATGGCGAAAATATCACTTTTCTGGTACCCCACATGACCGCCATTTTGAATTTACCCATGATCATCTGCTGGGGGTGTCATGCAAATAGGCTCAAAATGACCCCAAATTACAAGCGTCTGGTCCGTCACTGAGTTTCAGCTCTCAATTATTTGTCGTAATCGGGGGGGAAGTGTACCCGGGGCCAGGTAGGGTTAAGGCGAGAAACATGCGACTATAATTATGGAGTCATTCTTTCTGCTTTCTCTCCTCTTATCGTTTCGCTTTGTGCTGAAATACTTATGGCACTAAATAACAAAAATTTCGCCGGAAATAAAGTCGGGCAACATGACTTCATGGCGTCACAATAACACGATAACACAATATGTTTAGATGGATCACAATAATTGTGTTGGCATGTCCGAGAAATCTTCTGGATTCAGAATGAAAGCTGACAAAACAAAACATGTTGAATAGCTGTTTAATTTTCAAATATCGTACACAAACCGACGTAGTACCGCTCCGGGTCTCAGTAAGCAAACACTTTATGATTTGTAGTCACTTTTAACCAAACTGAGATGGAAGAGAAAAATTATAAGAACAAAATTCAAATAAATTTTGTCAAGACTTTATTCAAGATAGGATTGTTACTTTGACTTAAATTTGATGTATACGGTGGCTGCCTTTTATTTTACCATTTTATTTATTTTTCGTTAATTTTTACCTCAGTTGAAACGTTTTAACTAGAGTTGAAATAATTTCTACCTCAGTTGAAACGTTTTAACTCGAGCTGAAATAATCTCTACCTCAGTTTAAACGTTTTAACTCCACTTGAAATAATTTCTACGTTAGTTGAAACGTTTTAACTCGAGTTGAAATAACCTCTACTTCAGTTGAAACGTTTTAAGGATACTGAGCCCTCCTGCAGACACTTTTGCAGGCACTCTAGAATGTGTCTTTGTACATCTAAAAATACACTTTATAGCTGTGGTAATGTACATATTTGTTGAAAGCGCATTTCTTATGGATTCCAAATATATCAATATGTTCACTGTAAATCTGTAGGTTGTGAAGATCTTCAAATTTAAACAAAATGATTTTTAAAAATGACTATCTTCAAAAAAGTATTCAACCGAACATAATATACATCATCATTTTCTGTAGAAGACAACTCCAACAGGAAATCCGTGTCTCGGGTTTGTCCATTTTGTTCTAGTTCTTATTTTATTGACTTTTAATTCAACTTAAAAGTTCAAAAATTTGAGTTGCTCGATTCTGTGAAGAAATATTCCATTAAATGTCAATAGAATAAGAACTAGACAAAAATTGGTAAAACTGAGACAAGGATTTCCTGTTGCGGTTGTCTTCAACAGGAAATGATAAAGTAAGTTACGATAAGTCGAATACTGTTTTGAAAATAGCATTTAAAAAAATAAAATTAGATTTTAAATTAAATTTATTTCAAATCCGAATATCTTCAATACATACAGGTGTACAGTGAACAAACTTATATATTCGGAATCCTCAAGAAATGTGCTTTCAAGAAATGTATACATTACCATAGCTATGAAGCATACTTTCAGCTGTGTAAAGACAAGTTCTACAGAATAAGTATAAGTGCGTGCTGGAGGGCTCAGTAGGGGAGATTGGGGTACAGTGGGACAAGGGGGACAAGCCATCTAGCTCCTACAGCCTACCGAATCGGCAAGTATGATGGTAGGTAAACACCGCCTGTCACGTGTCAAATCACAGTCAATGGTAGGTTTTTCGGTGCTTTCGTTATCAAGCGTGGGCGTGTGTCTGACCAGATGACAGTGACCACAACTGAAAATGAACGATTTTCAGCATATCAATGACAGGTATGGTTACTGGTGTCCAGTCATTTTTTGATGGAGAGATATCGTACTATATTGTCACCAAATGTAAGGTTATTACTATTTCAAGTTAACAAAAATTTTAAACATTTTTGCGGCGAGAGGTGTTTTTAGGTGTTGGTGGACAGTCCATGATAGGTATTAGCATCGAATTATAGTGTGAGGAAATGAGCACAAAATGAACACGTGGGAACTTACTACCTGCCTCATGTATCACTGAATCATTCATCTCTCGATTCCTTTCACTTGTGTGTGTTTAAGAGGAATATGAACCATTAATAGTTTATTCTCTGTCTGTCTGATATTACGACAGTACATGGTATCATCATCGGACCGATCGACAAAGTACGGTCAGTCCGAACTGACGTGAACCGTGTAACCTTGGCCAATGATTCGCCAAATGGACTGTTGCCAAGACAACTACCATGGACTGTCGACATATCTGATATACAATCATATGTTGCCTCATTATAACATTGCAGCTGTTATCCGGCTTCAGTGTGAAGTGGTCCAATTTACAGTTCATGGTCGCATGACACATGGACTGGTGCATTCACCTACAAACATACTTGTCGATTCAGTAGGGTGTCCTAGGCTAAGTACAGGAATCACATAACATTATTATCAGCAGAAAGCTACCACCCCCATACAATACCTATATTGTTTATAAGAAAAAGCTATCGGTGGTAAAAAAAATTAGGGGCAAAAAATTGTTTTTGAACAGTTCAACTAAATGTTAAGGTCCGAGGCTGATATTTTGCTGTACCAAGTTTTCTATGGCACTTCCTTACTGTTTGGTAATCTGGATATAGAGGATAGACAAAGGTTCAATTTAAATGTATCGATTTATTATCGCAGATGTATCTATTTGCGTTTTTCACAAAACGGCAAAAATCATGCACACGGGGTGGACTGGGACACTTTTGCTGGGGCACACTGGGATAATAGTAATCAAATGGCGAAATTTACTTTCATTCTAAAATGTTATGAAAGTGCATTATTTTGTTCCTTAGATAGTAGTTATTAGTAATCTCATCGGATTTGATGAGTATTTCTAACAATTTCAAAGTCAAATGCTTCCGTAGGAATGAAAATCACGCAAAATATTTTTTTCTTAAAATTTGGCCTCTGAGAAATATTTTATGTAATGCAAGAGTCTAAAATAGCTAGTAACTTAGCCATCTTATAAACTCATATGAAACATAAAAGTATATACTTGATTTAAAATGAATTTTGATGATTATCCCACTTCACCCCAGTGGGTGTCCCAGTGATCCCCAAACTTGGGGCAAACTGGGACACTTTTTTTTTACTTTTAAAAATGTAATTCTGGAGAAAAAATGACAGATATTTCAGAATTGTTTGTATGATTATGTCATACTAAACATTAGTTATAATTAGAGCATAGAAGGCTACTCTACAGGACAATAACAGCGGACAGTTTTGCAAAAAAAAGTGAAAAATGTCCCAGTGTACCCCAATCTCCCCTACCTTTAACTGAGTTAAAATAATCTTCACCTCAGTTCAAACGGTTTAACTTGAGTTGAAATTATTTCTACCTCAGTTGAAATGTTTCAACTCGAGTTGAAATTTTGTTATGGCAGCATGGACCTAGCAACAGGAGAAGTCACGTGATCTGTGGGGTTGGTGCAAAAGATAGGATTTTCCCTGAAAAATAAAATTCGGAAACACGGACACTACACTCAAAAATGTGGAAAACCCCCGTAAAATGGGTCTAGGTTGGCCAATATGGATTCTAAGTGGTTAGGCAGTGTATCAACTTCAGGGCATCAAGTTTTGGCTGGACCTGTCCTTCCCAAGACGCCTTTGCTCTTTTCCAGACGGAGACTTCCATTGTCCGTGTGGGGAAGGATGTTCGGGTATCGCAAACATTTAAGAAAACCTACATGACTATATGCTAAGAACTAAGGCTCTCGCAAGCTAATTACATTGAGTACATATTTCATTATTAAAAAAGAAATAAACACATTATAATATATACCGGTACCAGGTCTATCATCACACGCTGATATTGTGATATTAATATTATCATGGTATGGTATTTCTTGTCTTTAAGAACCAAGGCTCTTGCAAATTAATTATATTGATTAGATATTCCCTAATAATAAAATACCTATACGCTATTGAAGTACAATTATTTTTGTAATAGCTGTTCATCTCGTAAGCACCAAGGCTCTCGCAAATTAATTATTCCTACGAAGTAGGCTCTCATCTGCAAATTGTCCGGTACTGAGTCGGTGATTGAGTGAGTCCATCCGAATCTTTTCGTCGGCAAAATAAAAAGAACCGTTGATATTAGAACCTTGATTTTTTGGCACGAATGTGCATTAGGGGACTGTTACGAGCAAGTTCTGAGCTGACCTACTTTTGATACAAATTCCTGAAGATTCTTTATGAAAATCACTGGTGATTCTGACTTGGGCTGACCATTTACTGACTGGAGATTGAAAGATAGACTTATCCAAATATGTCGCTAGTTCAATGTTCTGACGTATTACTCATGTTCTGGTTTCTCTGAAGTTTAGATCGTAAAATTGTTGGTATGTTGAGAATATTGATACTTTGTGTTGCATTTCAGTTGGACAATATTCAAAGAAGAAGAAGCAGTTTTATCAGGAGGCTTGTCATATACGTGTTTTGCCGCTAAATAGCCTTCAATTGTAACTCCATGTTTGCGCATATGAACAAATCGGTCAGTGGTGTAATACGCGAGGTTAGTGGTGTTACCGGGTTGTCATTGGTGTAACGGATGCCAGAATTATCTAGAAATTCATAAGCGGTTGACTAAATTGTCCCATTTTTGTCAAAGAAACAAACTCAATTAGTAGGTCATTATCAGGAATTAATAGGTTTATTATATAGAAGCTACAATAATGGCTGGATTATACATACGGTCCAATTGGCTGATTTTTGTCAGCTAGGTAGCACAATTAGGATATTCAAAACAAACTTGTTTTCTAAACTTTAATATTTATTCATCATTAGTCATAGTTACACACAATTTACTGCCTAGTATGTGTGTATCCCTCCATTTCTTTCCTCGCAATGGCCATTCGTGTGTAACACCAGTGACATGATTGAAGACAAACCCAACATAAAACTTTATTATTCGGAATGTTTGCATTGATCGTACGAGTTTTAAACAGTTTTGTCAATGAAGATTCTGTTTACATCGAATTCAGTAGTCATTGGTTGCCTTGATTTTGATATATATCCCCAAGTGAAAATGTGCCTTTCCTTGAGAAAGACCCGGGGTATTCCGGTGGCGGCGGGGGGCGGGGGATGGGGGGGTGAGAATGTTGAACCCGAAAACGTTAAGCAGCAGAAGAATACTTACTTCGCCAACGTACAGGAACAACAACTTACCAGTCATTGTGTGTACAGTCTAGAGTATCCTTATGCAAGGTGGCAGGCTATCAGTGGCGTCGGAAGCCGGGGGGCGGACCCTCCCCCAACTTTTGATTAAGGGGGGCCGGAATATCTTTGGGCGCCCCCACTTTTCGTCACTTCAAACTGACCATTACAAGCGTCTTGTCCGTCATTCATAATTCAGCCGTCGTCCATTAAAGAATATCCGCGTCCATAATCCAAAGACCTATATAACAGTATTAGCACCAAATTCAAAAAGACAGCCATAGTATACATAAACATAGGCTAGATTCCTGCAAGAGAGAAGCGGTCAACAGTTTTCAATGATGCCGACAAGACATTATGATGTTCCAAAATTATAAAATCCGTATCGCTGATCAGTATTCTTAATCCATAATAATCGTTGTAAAGTCGTCATCTGGAGAATGATGTATCTCAGTCACGCTTTGATTATGTCCCCACATAAAAATTACAGATAGAGTGCCAGAACGTGTAGTGGTGTGTTATAGGCCTGTTTGTGTTAAACCAGGAAGTCAAATGGAGTCGGGCATATTCTTCAATATCGACGCGTGTTTATGCGAAACAAATGTGAGAATAGAACCATAAATCTATATACATTGTGTTCAAACTTATTTCCGGGAAAACGCGTAAAACGCATCTCCGGCAACCTAAGGCACCGGAGCTTCCGGGGCCTAGGCGTCCCCTGGACCCCGGCTGTGATGATCGCTTCTTTTAGCTTTGTGTAAATGAATCGGTATCATATTGGTTCTATTGTTCCATGATGTAAAGGTCATCGTTTTTTTATGTGCTTTTTATGTGTTATATATAACTAGAAACTCAAATGGATTCAGGCATGAAGTATGGTTTTTCCAATATCGATGCGTGCTTTAAATGCGAAACAATCGTGAAAACAGAACCATAAATCTGCATACATTATATTCGAATTTATTTCCGGGAAAACGCTTAGGACGCATCTCCGGAGATCTGGGACTTCGGAGCTTCCGGGGCCTAAGTGGCCCCTGGACCCTCGCCTGTTGGTCTGTGAGGATTTCCTTGTTTTATCTTTGTGTGAATGAATCGTATCTGTAGGCATATTGGTTTCCCTTCCAAGAACTAAAACTCATCGTTTTGTATGTTTAAAATATAACTAGAAAGTCAAATGGATGCAGGCATGAGGTGCGATGTTTTCAATATCGATGCGTGCTTATAACTGCGAAAAATCGTGAAAAAAGAACCATAAATCTGCATGCAGTATGATGAGTTTTATTTCCAGGAATATGCTCAGAACGCATCTCCGGCGATCTAGGGGGCACCATACTATAACATGTTGGGAGGCTGCTGTGAAAAGGCCTACATTTAGGGCCTCGCTCAGAGGAGGACCTAAACACAGAGCCTATTCATATTTCATATATCAAAATATTTCTATGTATCTCAGGAATATTTTCAGGCCAAAACATCTGAGCGTTGAAAAAAAAATTTTACTGACTCACTGACCTGTATTCAACAACAACAACAACAACGCTGACATGTGGGCTCATTTTCCACAAAATACATCAACTTCCGCTGACGGCTCACGTATCCACTACGCAAATGAGATGTTTATATTCACTACGACTCTGTCAAGTCACTCCAGTGGCTTTCAAAAAGTGGAAATTTCTCTATCATCGCCAGCTCGATTTCAATGTAATATGTCATCTGTCAGAATTACAAAAATGGCGCCCAAATCATAGCCTCGTTCCGAAGTGCATGATGTCATCACCAATCCACCACTATTTAAAAAAAAAAATTCTGAATTCATCCATTCTGATTTTCTATCAATCTTTAGGCTGAATTTATATTGACACAATCTAAAAAAAATGGCATTTTCAATTTTAAAATCAACTTCTGAGGGGAATTCCAGCCTGTGACCTCTACAATATTGGGATACTCTCTCGTTTTTTGTTCGAAACAGTGAATAGTCTGTGGGCTTATGTAAAAAAAGCAAAATTTTGGGTAGATTCTTGGCACCAATGTTTAATCACACCTAGAAACATCACTGATTAAGAAAAAAATGGGTGCCAGTTTTTGCATTAACATTTAGGGCCTCCATTTTGAATTTCAAAATGGCCGCCTTTTTTTAGCCGATCTGTTTGATTTTTTTTTTTCAACATTATTTTAAACATGTAATCGAAATGTGCGCAAATAGTTTGGGTTTGAAATGCATTACAGTTGAGACAACTGTTCATCTGAACTCGTTTGCATGGATATTAACCTGTTTTCGACGTTATTATCAAGAAATATTGGTATGAATGTGCAACTTCTTACTGTAGTCCGTGAGCTACTAGGGCTCACCTTGCACCCCCCACTACAGACCGAAACTATGTTTTTTATGTGCTTTAGGACATGTCAGATAAGAAACAATTTGTTAACAGTCGATAAACTGGGACTCGCTACCCTTTTAATCACTTCGAAATTACTCCTGTGTTAATATTAAGTACAATTTTTGTGACAATAGGGGGTAGGGTTACAAGAATAGTCTTATCTTCCATAATTATTATCCAATCTTTATAATGTTGGCCACATATTATTCAGCATTGATTGCTGCATCGAATATTTACAAGATAATATCACTATTTGTTGGGTATGACATCACACAGGGACCATACATACAAAAGTAGGAGTAGTAGCGAAAGCTGGCGTTTTGGGGTGCGTGAGGGTGTGCTTGAGGGATTGAGGGACCATTCTTGGTTCGAATGCGTCGGGTGAGGTGTCAAAGTGAAGCCCTCGTTATGTAGACCACGGCTTGAGGGATCTCCACATGATCTGTGATGTCATTGGTGACGTCATCAGTAGGAGTAGTAGACAAAGTAGGCATTTTGATGATGCGGAGGAAGGTTTTTGGGGTAGAGACGGACCATCCGTGGTCTAAATGGACCGTGTGGGGTGTCCCTCTGCATCTACATGCAGAGAGTTACAAGATGACACCCCACACGGTCCATTTATATCACGGATGGTCCATCTCTATCCCTTCCTCCGCATCCTCAAAATGCCTACTTTGTCTACTACTCCTACTGATGTCACCAATGACATCACAGATCATGTGGAGATCCCTCAAGCCGTGGTCTACATACCGAGGGCTTCACTTTGACACCTCACCCGACGCATTCGAACCAAGAATGGTTCCTCAATCGCTCAAGCACACCCTCACGCACCCCAAAACGCCAGCTTTCTCTACTACTCCTAAAGCACATAAAAAACATAGTTTCGGTCTGTAGTCGGGGGGGGGGGTGCAAGATGAGCCCCAGTAGCTCATGGACTACTGGTATATGACAAATATTTTCTGATCACAGTATGTAATAATGCATATCCAATGTGAACCAAATAAATTCCATGAAAATCAGAGCATCTGAGCTAGTTCACCAGGGCGTTGAAGCGTTAAGCTGGGCGTTGACGGGCGTTGAGATGGGCGTTAAGGCGTAACGACGGGCTTTGACGGGCGTCGCTGCATTTCGATGAATTGGTGTCAATTCCATGGAAATCAGAGCTTCTGAGCTAATTCACCAGGGCGTTGAAGCGTTAAGCTAAGCGTTGACGGGCGTTACTGTCTATAAAAGCGAGCGTATTTCCAAAAACACGCACAGTCGACGTTCAACCGTCAACATGACTTATACTTGCTCTGAGTGCGAACGCACGTTCACCAGACATTACGATATGATGCGACACCAGAACAATATACATGGGATTGAAGACTCCGAGGAGTCCGTTGAGGGGGATGCTGATACAGAGACTGCTGAGAGTGTATCGACTGATACCGAAACAGAGATTGCTGAGAGTCTATCTAGTGATACGGAGAGCTTGACCTCAGATAGTCAGCATACGTCCGTGGAAAGTGAGGCAGAACCTACCTTCTGGGATCGTATTGTGACAGCAGCTATCAATACTTACGCTGCAGCGATCGAGGACGCCGGAGAGGATAATTTACAACAGACGTACACCCAAATGCGCCCCCGCATCAGGAAAACAGCCATGGCGATCTATGAACAGTATACCTTACTACCGCTTGAAATGAAAGGCGACCCCACGCACAGGTCCATCATGAAGGCCAAGCGTCACTTGGAAGAGGCTATGGGGCTACCACCCACCGTGGCCCTGGAAAATGCGATCAGAATGCGCAAACAACTGTTTCAGGACATGCTGCCCGAAGAATATCCAGGCCTGTCCGACGATGATTAGAATAAACTGTTCAGAGCGAACATGGCTGAAGATGGAACTTGCTGAAATGGCGACTTCTGATTGGACAAGACTACATCTAACGGACAGGAACGAATATGATAGATGCAAATGGTGGCCTCTGATTGGGCAAGAGTCTTTTTGAGTTGTAAACATACCCAACGCGGCTCTCCCAGCGTGGGTATGATGTAACATTGGGGAAAATAAACTATATGAAAAAACTTCTTGTTGTTGTTGTTCTCTCATGTGTCATCCTTGTTTTTGTTGTTGTTGTTCTCTCTCCGGTCTATATCATGGCGGCAAGGCGTTATGTTGGAGCGTTAAGGCATAACTACAAGCGTTGACGGGCGTCAGTGCATTTCGAAGAATTAGTGACAATTACATGAAATATCTAGAAAATCAGAATTTCTGAGCTATTTCACCTGGGCGTTGAAGCGTTAAGCTTGGCGTTGGCGGGCGTTGCTACAATATGACACCTCATACAACGCATTCGGACCAAGGATGGTCCCTCTCTAAACCAAATACCTTCCTTTCACTGCCCCAAAATGTCCACTTTGGCTACTACTCGTACTGATGACGTCACCAATGACGTCACAGATGACGTGAACATCCCTCAAATTGGGGTCTACACCCCAAGAACTACAAAATGACACCTCACACGACGCATTCGGACCAAGGATGGTCCCTCTCTACACCAAATACCTTCATTCACTGCCCCAAAATGGCCACTTTACTTACTACAACCAACTGCGCATGCGCAGATTGACGCGACTTGCATTTGAAAACACACCATTCTGACTCTAACCCACACAAGCTTCACTTTGACACCTTCCACGACCCATTCGGACCCATAGCGGTCATCTCTACCCCAAACACACACCCACATACCCCCCCAAAATGCCTGCTTTCTATACTACGGCCAGACTGCGCATGCGCAGAATGACCATATTTCTACCCCACATCCACGCCACCAGATGCTCCATTACATAGGCTTCACATGGATACCTCACACGACCCATTCGAACCGTGAATAGCCCATCTCTAACCCAAACACACCCATACACACCCCCAAAAATGCCTGCTTTCTATACTACGGCCGGGCTGCGCATGCGCCAATTATTGACAACGTACGAATTATTAGTGTAGTCAAGTGCTCCTGCATGAGAGTTTCAAAATAAGATCTCATACGACACCATTGGACCACCAGGGACTCACCTAAACTCCATCACGTCCATCCAGTATGGATTTATACATACATTGGGCTTATACCCCAGTATATGGGTCTATATGGGGCTATAGACAGACCTCAAACTTTTTTCAAAAATTTCACCGTTTCGTGCCGGGACACTTCCTATCATGTTTGTCTTGACGAGACAAAACAAATCAAAACAACCATACCGCAAATGTCTAGAAGTACGTTTCCCAGTGGGACAAACATTGGTCCTATACCCCTAGTATGGGACTATATGGGGCTACGTAAACAAATCCTGAAATCTGGTGACCATCTTGGATTTTTGCTAATTTAGAGTATTTATAGTGTTCTTATTTTGTTTCCAATGAATGGTTGGCCCCTTTATAAGAGTTTAGATAAGATGAAACAAATATTGGATGACATTTGAATGAATAATTGGCAATTATGTTTAAAAAATGATTTTCGATGATGGCCATTTTGAAATTCAAAATGGAGGTCCCAAATGTTAATGCAAAAACTGGCACCCATTCTTTTCTTAATCAGCGAACTTTCTAGATGTGTTTAGACATGAGTGCCAAGAATCTACCCGAAAAAATGACAAATCTGGAAAATGTTACATAAGCCCATAGACTAGAAGGCCATCCCTAGGACCCCGGAGCTTCGCCTGTTGGGCTGTGATAGTCGACCAGGCTCCCGCACTTTCAATTACGTTCCGACGCCACTGGTTATGGAACTGGCAGGAGACATGATTAAGTTTCTTTGGCAAGTCCAGTCTTCTGGCAGAAAAAGGAGACCATATGGATGCCCTTCCGAGGAACTGGTTTTATGGTTTTTCTTTGGCATAATGATGGTATAGCAATGGTGAATGCTAGGGAGGACACTTCTTCAGGATAAACAATGCAGTTTTATTTCAGGAGCTTGACAAACTTTTGGACAAAAACTCAGTTGAAGAACAAACCAAGCAAAATAAGCCATATTTATGAAACTGGCATATCCTGTGATCACAGTCCTCCTAAAGTTCTTGTGCAGAAGGGGAAGACAGGGAGCAGTGCTACTTCTGGAGAAAGTGCCACAACCATTGTGATTGTTGCTGGCAATGCATCTGAAAACAAGATCCCTCCCTATATCATCTTTAAGGGTAAACGCATATGTGAAGAGCTTTTCCAAGATGGTCTTCCGGACACGAAGTTCCAAGTTTCTGCAAATGTCTGGCCCACAACTGATATATTTGAAGATTATTTCTCAAGCATTTCTTAACTTTTGTAACACCCCTAGCAATTGATTTGTATGATGGTCGGAAGACCCACATCTCCTTGAATGTGATTGAGAAAGCCAAAAATAAAGGCGTGCACATCTTCGTTATTCCAGCACATACATTCAACCCCTGGATGTTGCGATCTTCAAGACCTCTTTCAGCACTGAATGCCACAAATGTTTACATCAACATCCAAAACAACGAATCACCCGGTACAACTTAACTTCACAAATTTCAACAGCATACAACAGAGCCCTGGCATCATCAAGTTTCATTTCTGCTTTCAAGAAGACCGGTATTAGTCCATTGAATCTAGCCAAGGTCATTTCGTCACTCCCCGATAAATCTTCTTTTCCTGTTGAGAAGACTTGCAGGTCAACAACTCGCGGAGAACGATAGTAGCGTAAGAACGTCCAGGAGTTGCTCTCTATTGTCTTCCAGCGATTCCAACCTGTGCTGAGAGTGTCCAGACAAAACGCCCTTATCTCATACCAAAATCTGTGGCTGCCATCACAGAAGATGACATCTACAAGGCCATGAAGGATGACCTGTCTAGTTCTAGTTCTGATTGTAGTTCTGATTCTGATTCAGATGCAAGCGAACAAGACACCATTGAAGATGAAATTGATGATGATGTTTGTATTATCTGTGGGAGGAGAGATCCTGTGCTAATGGGTGGTGATGCTGGGGTTACATGGGGACAGTGTGATCGCTGTGATGGGTGGGTTCATCTTGAGTTTTGTACAACCATCAGACACCAAGAAGCAGAGGGCACATTTAACTGCCCAGATTGCTTACACAATGCCGTGGCTGCTAAACAGTAATTTACTTTACTTACAGTTAGTTAATAACTGTACAAAGATGAATAAAGCTTCACTTCATATTGAAATTAGTATATGTGTGATCAGTCTATGAAGTGAAGGAGATGGTATTGTAAGGCGGGGTTTTTGCCCACAGCCAGCCGACTCATAGGAATGTACATTTCTTCTCTCCATCTGTCAATCACAATGCAATGTACAACTTGTCGTCGGCGGCAACTGTCAATCAACGGACTGAATTTGGGACGAACGATGATAGCTTCACATTTAGGACGAACCCTGATAGCTTCGCACATGTTCTGTACCAACGCGTTATTATTTCACCACGTTGCAGTCGATTTTTACATGCACATATTGGAGAATAAATACACAATTTAGGCGAATATATTGCCGTTGTAACAGGTCGTGACTGTTCGTTCGATTTCAACGTTTGACTAGCCCGTAATGTCCACACGGTATCGTGTCATTGCTAAACAATATTTATTTTACTTTTAATTGGTTCATAATGATAGCCTAAAATCTTATTTCAGATATACTGAATGCAATTTGTTTTTACAAAAATGAGAAAGATAGGAATAACTTGTCGATGTCACACATGTTGCCCTCTTGGGATTCGAACTCGGTAAAAGAAAATTTCGAGGGGCTTGTGATGCAACGTGCGTATCCACTACACCACGACACACGAAAAACTGTAACAGGCTATTTTGTCACTTTAATCTACAATGTACTTACGAAAACTTCAAACTTTATGAATCATAACTTTTCATTTTTTAGTATGAAGGACTCCTTGGACCAAAAAGATCTTCCAGCAGTGGGAATATAATGTTACCACACAACACCAGGTTAAATGGCGTTTTGGTCCAAGGGGTCCTTCGCGTCTAAATGCGTGTCTGAATGACTCGATTTAGACCCTCTTTTCACGAAATAGCACAAGTTGTGGATTTCAGTTTCATGTGATAACTATAATCCTAACGCAATCGCACTAAAACTTTCACATATTGTGTACTTATATTTTCTCTTGCCGTTACATTAAAACATAAGTATTTTTAGGACATTTTATTTTTTCGATTTCAGCCGCACCACGTATAGGCCAAAATCCCGCCTTATCGTACCATCACCTTTATATATATTTATTCACCTAAAGTTGATCTTTTAGTACAGTACGTTAAAAATTGGTAACAATATCCGCACACGTCAAGTATTGTAAACTTAGGTTGTGAGGGGAAAGGAAGGGGTGGGGGAATTTGAATATTCCAATAAAGTGTCACATACTGGAGATTTGTGAAACGTCCATGTAAATTGTGTAATTTCATGCCATACCAGTCCATGTTTAATATGACAGGATAGTAGTATACAAAGAGTAAATAGATGTCTATTGACCTCAGAAATTTGCATATGACCTCTGTGACGTCACGCGACAGCCAATCAGAAGCGAGTATTGTGTCACATGGGGTCATGTGTGGTGGATGGGTGGGTGGTGGGTTTAAGATGGCGGCTGTGGTGGATGGGTGGGTGGTGGGTTTAAGATGGCGGCTGTGGTGGATGGGTGGGTGGTGGGTTTAAGATGGCGGCTGTGGTGGATGGGTGGGTGGTGGGTTTAAGATGGCGGCTGTGGTGGATAAGATGGTGGATGGGTGGGTGGTGGGTTTAAGATGGCGGCTGTGGTGGATGGGTGGGTGGTGGGTTTAAGATGGCGGCTGTGGTGGATGGGTGGGTGGTGGGTTTAAGATGGCGGCTGTGGTGGATGGGTGGGTGGTGGGTTTAAGATGGCGGCTGTGGTGGATGGGTGGGTGGTGGGTTTAAGATGGCGGCTTGTAGAAAAACGTATAAAAGGAGGCGATTTTTAGGGAAGGGGAGTATTCATTGCACTACCCTGTGGAGCACTCTGACTTATCTGACCTGACCAGCCTGCCTGCCTGCCTGCCTGCCTGCCTGCCTGCTTCACCTCTAGCCAGCCAGCCAGCCTGCTCATCAGCCTGAGCCCATAGTCATGGAGTCATCCCAGCGAGTGAAGCTTCGAAAGTACCGTGTTCGCCTGATTGATGAGATGCAGCATGTGGCCGAATTATGTGATTTCCTTATGGAGGAAAACATACTTCTGAAACACGGTCGCGAAGATATCATGGCTGAGAAAACCACTTCAGCACAAAACAGAACCCTCATCGATGGTCTAGTGCGCCGTGGCCCCTATGCATTTCTAACCTTCGTGGCGGGGTTGAAGATCACGGGAAATGACGAACTAGCAGATCTACTTGAAGCCGACGTTATACAAGATGATGATATCTTAGTCATGGATACCACCGAAGAGTGTACAGCTAGCAAACGTACGCACACTACCCCAGAGAGTACACCTGCCAAACGCGCTGGACGACCCAAACGACCCCGACTAACACCTTTAGAAATACCTGAGTCAGTGCTTCAGCCAGTACCCCAGCAAGTGCCTGAGCCTGTGAAAGAAGAGGTGCAACTTCCTATGTCTGTGCAGGATATCAATAACATTATTCAGCAGGCCTACCAGGCAGCCCACACGGACATTTGGGAGCTCTCAGCCTATTTAACTGTGAGTGTCAAAGACGAAGAAGTGCATTTTAACGCATCGGGCTTTAACGACACACCCGGTAGGCATATTGCCATGACCTTAGACACCTGGCAAAAACTAGAGACCCTTGATTACGCCATCGATGCGGTTATTCGCGACCAGGGGAGTGACGAAGCGAAATTTTATGTGGGTGACGACATCTTTGTCAGCTGTGCCTATTTCAACGACCAGCTCCTGGTGCATATCCGTAAATGGAAAATGAGGTTAGATACGCAAGAACGTGTTCCTTGTCCTCAGGGTGTCACCTTGAAATTAACGGCGTGGCGGAAGTTGCAGAGTGTCACAGCTACAATTCGTCAAGCTCTGGTTTACCAGGTGTCTCACTATATTTATAAGAAGTACATCGACACAGTCCTGGATCTTATCAGACCTCACATTCGACACTTGCGTATCCAAGCATGTGCAGGCTGTGAAAATAACAGTCCGATAAACCAGCATACGTGTGTGGACACTAGTGTACCCTCATACGCACTGATCACTGAGGCACTACAGGCCGTCACCGAGGCGCAAATTGCCCTGGCAGTGGAAGCTGCCTGCCCTCCCAAAATTCCACGTGAAGAGATTACTACCTACATCTACGTGCACCAGGGGCGGAAAGACGATGATGAGTTCAAACAAGTCTTGTTGCAGAACTATTGAACAAGTGTGATGTTGAAAAACATTTACCGTATTCCTACACGTTCATTGAAGTGGCTTGAGAGCGTATAATTGTATTAAAAATTCACAGTTTTTTTACTGTTAATTGTATTAAAATTCAATACTCAGAGTTGAACACGTTCATTCTATTGTCTTGTTGTATAAATATTGAGCATTTTCAAGTTTTATTGCATTGGAACATTCAGACATTATCATCTGTCAGTCTTGCTCAAGCTGAAAATTCTCTTCACGTATTCCTACACTATGTTCATTTTATGTTCATTGTGCATTGAAGCGCCTTCATAGCGTATAATTGTATTAAAATTCAATACCCTGGTGAACACGTTCATTCTATTTGTGTTAATAAAAAATAGCAGAAAATTAAAAAATGGTTGTTAGTGTTCATTTTTTTTTTCATTTTTTTTTTTAAATTTCCCCCTCTCTTTCTAGTCCCATGCCCCTGTGCTGGTTTCAATAATTTCAGTCCGTTATCATTCGGGCTGTAATGTTGGTTTCAATAATTTCAGTCCGTTATTATTCGGGCTGTAATGTTAAAATTTTTTTTTTAAAAATTTAAAAAAAAAAATTTTCATAGAGGAAAGGGTGAAGGGAGCTGGTGTTAATTTTTTGGGTGCTTTTTCAGTTAGAAGTTTTCCCTTTCGGAAAGATGGGGTGGCTCTGAAAAGAGCCTTTGTAAAAGTGTTACGACACTTGTTTTAGGAGCAGTAAATTCTCTTTACCCCGGCTACCTGCTTCCTACACACGGGACACTTGATCTTTAAATGCTGTTCGTCCGTTTCAGCGCAGTGGCACACGTCCCCTATACATGTTAGCGTCACCCAGCATTTTTCACATAGGCATAAATGCCCGCACGGAAATAGGGCGTACAGGCTTTCTTCCTCTGTACACACACTGCAGCTTAATTTACTTTGTTCCTTTTGTAGGGCTTCTTCTTGTTTTAAAATCATAACGTCCATTTGAACAATGTCTTGTCTCATGTGATTAATCTGTTCGTTCAGGCGGGTTACCTCGGCCCAAGAGCATGGTGGTGGTAGTGGTGTTGTTGTTGTTGTTTCGGCGGTAGCCGACGTGGTTTCGCAAGCCGACGTCGTTATAATCGGAGTTTGAGTAGCCGTTGTATTTGCTGGAGGTCTGTTACTGTTTAACCAGGGGAGTTCTTCTTCCTCATCAGTTATATCCGCATCAGTTATATCCTGATCCTCTTCTTCCAGCACCGCCCTCCTGATTTCTTGGTCTTGTTCTTGACTTCGTTGTCTTATCAACCTCGCATCTTCTTCCATTACCTCCCTCCGCAGCTCTTCCAGTTGTTCTTCACTTCGCCGTATCATCGTCTCGTCGGCAATAACCTGCTGAAAGCTTGTAATTATTGCCACTCCACCATTGTTATGTTCATCTCCACTCGTAATCACCTCTCTGTGTTCTCTAGGGTCTCTCGGATCGGTGAAGAGTCTTCGTCTTGTACCCATGATTGTAGTTGTGAATAAATGACAAGATACTACGCGTTATTTATAGTCTAGGCGGCTGTGGTGGTGGATGGGTGGGTGGTGGGTTTAAGATGGCGGCTGTGGTGGATGGGTGGGTGGTGGGTTTAAGATGGCGGCTGTGGTGGATGGGTGGGTGGTGGGTTTAAGATGGCGGCTGTGGTGGATGGGTGGGTGGTGGGTTTAAGATGGCGGCCGGTGTGAGTGAGTGCAATATGGTGGTATCTGCTAAAAAAATTTGTGTTTTATTTTTCCAACTTTAAAACGGGGTCTCATTTTTTGCAATAAATGTGAGTTCACTGCAGCATGTTTATCGAAAAGAAAAAAAACTAGGAAATTTTTTCCCCATTTGACATCCCATTTGACACCCTATAGCTGTACTCACATTTTTGCCTGCACACTGTATAGTGCTGTGTTACCGTTGCCCAAGGATAAAAATTTCCTAGTTTTCTTTCTTTCTTTCGATAAACCAGTTACAATTTTTAGGGTCACATTATAAGGCTGTGAGCAACATACTTCACGTATTTTTACCCAGGAAAACCTATTTATTTCCAGTGTATCGGGTTTTCCACACTACCGTACTATAACGTTACGCGTCTAAAAATCGATAAAATTATTAAAAATAGCGGCTTAGTCTATCGCTATCCTGCTAAATTTTTAAATGCTACACCATGAGTTGCCTAAGTTCAACTTGAAATAAAATTTATACGTGCACTGGCATTTATTGCAAAATCACACAAGTTTAAAATTGGAAAAGAAACACAAATATTTTGTTCAGCGTAAATGTAAACAAAACAGATATAACGATTTCGCTGACGTCCGCGCCTTACACTATAAATAGCGCGCAGTATTTACTCATTTATTCACAATTATGCCAGTGTCTGTTAGACGTGCACAGTGATGGAGTCATCCCTGGCTGAAATCACGGATATTGACATATCAGACTTCATCACAAATGATGATAATGAAGTACAACTGCTCGGCAACATCATTAATATGGTACATGACGAGCCATGGTTGGATGCTATAATGGAAGACTTATTTACACCTCAACCCCGGGACCACCCTCCAGCAGCCACACCGCATCTTAGAGACCTCCCAGCAGCCACACCGCATCTTAGTGACTTCCCAGCAGCGACATCGGATCTTACCCCAGTCGAATACCAACGTTTTGACGACATAGACCGCGTATTAGAAACTATGTTGAAACAACAACAAAGCTCCCAAGCTAAAGAAAAAGCAGGAGAAACGGGACAAGAAGAAGAAACGGGACAAGAAGAAACCGAAACCGAAACCCAAACCCAAACCGACACAGAAGAAGAAGAAGGAGGAGAAGATGAGGAGAAGCGGAAAGACTTAAAAACCACAGTATCCGAAAAAAGGAAAGACTCAAGAAAAAACAGGAAAGACGCCAGAAGAAACAGGAAAGACGGCAGAATCGGTAAAAAAGACGCCAGAAGCGGTAGAAAAGACGCCAGAAGCAATAGAAATAGGCAAGAGGCAAGAAAAAACAGAAAAGACGCAAGAAAAAAGAGAATAAGAGAGAATATAAGAAAAATAAGCCAAAAAGAAAACGAAGACGTCATCAACTACGTTTCCGCAATAACAACAACACTGGCATCCAACACAGAACGCCAAGCAGCCTCCTATTTACACTGCGTGCAATGCTGTAACCAGTTTGCTAAATACGCTATTTTCCCCTGTGGGCATCAAGCCTTGTGTGTGGCTTGTATACATCAACAGGCCCAAATACCAGCGTGTGCGAACGCTTACAAACCCCTAGTGTGTCAATTCATAGCCTTGACATGCCCGGTATGTACTGTGAGAAGACAACACCAACAGTGCCCAACGATGTAATCGCTTACATATTCCAAAGGCCCTTTTTAGGGCCACCCCATCTTTCCGAAAGGGAAAACTTCTATCAAAAGCACAAAATAAAAAAATAACATCAACTCCCACACACACATATAAAAACACCTAACCCTCTTTTCTAGTCCCAAGCCCCTGTACTGATTCAAATAAATTTCAGTCCGTTATTATTCGGGCTGTAATGTTATTCCTTTACTGGTCGACAACCACAGTGACAAATGTCCCCCTCCTCCCCCTCTCCCCCCCTCCTCCCCCCCTGGTTCAAATAAATTTCAGTCCGTTATGATTCGGGCTGTAATATTAATTACTGAGAGAGAATTTTTTTTGTAAAATTAGTAACATGTCGCCCAGGGTCGCCAACGACAAAAACATGCCCCCCCTCCTCCCCTTTCCCCCTTTTCCCTCTTTTCTAGTCCCAAGGCCCTGTGCTGGTTCAAATAAATTTCAGTCCGTTATGATTCGGGCTGTAATATTAATTACTGAGAGAGAGAGAGAGAAAAAAAAAAAAAAAACCTGTGTTTGTAAGAGAGAGATTGGTCCTGACAAGGACCGTTAATATCGGGCAGGGATTGTTTTTTGGTGTTGCAGTTTGCTAATATTATAGAATAAAGAGGGATAATGTGGGACCTGTGCTTTGAATTTGTGCCAAGTTTAGAAGTTCTCTTTCGATAGCATTGGTTGGCCCTGAAAAGGGCCGTTAGAGTTCAATTTGATCACCCTGTTTTCTTCAGGAGGGGGTTTTCTTGTCTACCCCCTTACATTTTGCTGACTGAGAAATAGCTGTATGGCGTCAATGTATATTTGTATACACCCTCTTCTTCTTCTTGGGGGGAAATGGGCATGTCATCCAAGAAATTGGCGGCAGCTATTGTGTGATGTTAGCCCTCTTCGTGGTTGTCCTCTTCGTGGTTGTCCTCTTCGTAAATGATGGGCAGGTCTTCCAGGGGAAAATTCACGGGCGCTGTTGCTGCTGGAATATTATCCACATAGTCCGGCTGGACTGCTGGCTCTTGTTGTTGTGGACGAGGGGCCAGCAGCGGAGGAGGGGGAGGGTGCATCTCTTCTTGCATGGTCCTCTGTAACAACTGCAACCACCCCTCCTCGCTGACGGTTCTTGAAGAATTTATGAGCGTCCGCAAATTCTCCG
>JAVTVY010000317.1:0-34867 GCA_036873755.1 Hanleya hanleyi | reverse complement strand
ATACAAATTATAACCACGAAAGAATTAATTTGAATGAATTAGGCTTAGAACCAGGGACGTCTAAGATGTTATTGCTTAGTCGTGTATTGGCAGGATTTATGACAGGTACAAATCAGTTGAGGATAGCTGCGTATATACAAGATATCTTGCTGCTGCTGCTGTCATTGACCACAAAACCTGTTATCTGTATTTTAGGGAAAGAATGTCCTGGTGCAGCTTTAGGTGTTTATCACACAAAGAAAGAATCACATTAGATAGAAATAGAAGTTTTTATGTCCGAAAGTACTTGCAACACTTGATTGATAAAATCATCATAACTAAATTGAACAGTAGACCAATAGTGGTTATATTCAGTAATGTTTTTGCGGTTCCACGAGAGTTGTATCAAGTGCCAACGAAAGAGGCCTCTAAAATTCAGAAGTTCGTAATAGTGGAGAAAGCTGCCAAGTACATAAAACTTAAGAAAGAAAGATTTATAGAAGATAGGAACTGTGATACCTATCTGGTTACCGCGGAAATTCTATTTTATACAATTTGATCCCAAATGTTGATAGTGGCTAGATATGTATCCAACGTTTTGTTCAATGAATTGATCTCATTTTGGATAAGCTTGGCAGCTGTTTCCACACTTCTAAGCTTTTGACCTTTACAATTCATTTCTTTGAATGACCATATGTGACCTACTATGTTATTCAGTTATGATGATTTTATCTTCACAATGCATTCATTTGTTTTCCATGAGGGTGACTCCAAATGGCTTCTTGGTTTCCTAGATACTCCTTCGGCTTCAAAACGAGATTTAATATTGTCGGCGCCTGGTCATTGGCTTGCAATTACTCCCTTACTTATAGGAAAGCTTCTCAAGGATCTGTATTTCCAGGTGGGCCTTTCATGTTTCGCTTTGCTCTGATGAATTCGGATCGAAAACCTTTGGTAATAAATTATCTATGAGTGAAATTTGCATTGTATATATTTGAAAAAAATATCTGAACTTGGTTGCATACTTTCGAATGCAAGGGCTATACGGTTTCGACATCAGTCAAGCGTGATATATAAAACACCACATGGGATATTTTGCGCCGTGAGTTGCTTCTCAACTTGACTAGTTGTTTTGGCCTTGAGTCTTAAATTTGAATGCAAGCCATCCAGCCAGTCACATTATGTCGACACATTCCGCCGTACTATTAAACAGAGTCGTGAATTTCCGTGAGTGTTCCTTAATCCTTCCTGACCTGGGGAGGGGGGGGGGCACTTTCCGCCCCCCCCCCCGCCAAATGCTTTTTTTGCTCCTATTTCTGGATCGACAAAATATTGAGAGCTGAAACTTCGTGACTTTTTAGATTATCATATTGGGTTTCATTTGAGCCTATTTGCATGACCCGCCGAGCGGAGGGTCATGGGAAAAATCAAAATGGCGGCCATGTGGGGTACCAGAATAGTGATGTTTTTGTCATGTTTCGTCAAAGTTTTTCTGTATGGAAAAGTGAGTAAAACCTATTTTATTTCATATCAGATTATTATTTGCTAATTTATCATGCAGTTTTTGCGAAGAAAAAACTAAGTAAAAAATTCCAAAAATTCTGACGGAAAAATCATCCAAAAATGCTCTTTTTGAAAATGACGTCCCAGTGGCGTCATCCTCGCGGCCTTCTTGATTTTATTTACATTTCCTTGTAGAGCTTGACCAAAAGATATTGTGTGGTAAGTTTCTGCCCTCCAGCCTCAGCGCTAACGCACTTTCCGCCCCCCCCCCCTTCCAGGCTGCGGTACACCCCAAATCGCCCAGGAGATAGGGGTTAAATCCAGAACGTATCCGATAAACAAAAGTGTGAAATCCATTTACGTCAGAGTGGATCTATGATTAATCAGATTGCTTTTTGATGGTGGCAGTGATGCAGTTGCAATGGTTTTCTGTCCTGACATTTACACCTCGAAAATGGTGATCACCGGCAGCTGCAGCATGAAGATCCCGTGAATATCTGAGTCATCACTCAACTGATTTGGTCAAGTCAACATTCCTGTCTTTTCATGACTGAGCATTATCGTCCTCGAAGTCCTCGGATTTAGCTGGATTGTCTTCAAATCCTTTATTCCTCACCACATACTTTGCATTCCGATCACAACAAAAAGAATACCCTTGGGTGTTAAACTTTGACACTTCAGACAGTGAGATAAGACAATACTTTGTTTGCCGTGGGGTTTACAAACGAGTAAAATATTATCTCTCCAGGAGCTATCTCTAGTTTTCCCGTCTAGAGATCTGTGTTCGCGCGCTGACTGCACAATTTCAATGCACGTAATGTACGAAAAGAAAATAAAATCAACAATTGAATTGCATAGGGTGGCTCAATATTATTATTCAGTGTAACTTATTTCGAACCTGCTTTTAGAATCTGAATCACTTTATGAGATGCGTCCATTGAAACAAATTCTACAAGTCTAGAATAAATTCCACATGTTCTTCTGAAAGTATATCAGAATAGGAGATTTTTATTAATAATATTTATTTAATAGGATCTTGACTTGAAAATTGTACCCCGTTTCGCCAAAGTTTTCCCCAGTATTCAGACATACAGTGGCCTTGAACACCACTGGAGCGGCTGGTAATTTATTGGAAACCGAAAAATATGAACATAAACGCATTATCGAAGTGTTTGAGCATTCCCTATAAGCTTTTCACGCAGACAAAACGCCGTATTGCTGATAGTAAAACCCACACGACATTTGATCTAAACTCTGATTGCACTCTGAATTGAGCGTTAATTAATACTTTCATCATTTGTTTAGCTTGATAGACACATGAAACTAGCAATAAATAATAGAACTTGAGCATCTTATCAGTACTTGCCAAAATTGTTTTCTTGCAGTTTTCCTGCAGTTTTTCTTTTAAAGTAATTAACCCCTCTCTGTTTGCTGTTGTTTCAAGCCGACGTTTTTAACAGACCGTCTGAGGTGTGAATTATCTATACCTCTAGTTCCGACTGTCAATATTTTCGCTAACCTTTATCAGACAAGCTTTTATCAGAAGTAAACGTTGCTGATATAATCTCCTTACTTGAACTACATCACAAGGGAGTAATTCTCGGTAAAATGGAATCTGCAATGAATAATACAAAAAGAAAATAAAATTTACACGCCTTCGAAAATATACCGTTCGAACACTTCATTTCCAATTTTTCGGTTGAAACGATCCATGTTTCGTTAGAAAAATTTGTATGGAACAATAATTATCGCATGCTTCCATATCATTATTATCCAATTGATGTGTCATTTATTCCGCGTCGAATATTAATCAGATATACAATCAATTATCGATGTGTAGATCATTCAACTTTATATTTATATCTTATATAGACAAATGAAATGTTTTCTTTCAATCAGATCAGGATATATCGATTAAACGTTGAATAACATGGAAGGCATCTTTAAAAATTCATTGTCGGGATTCCATTTTGGGCTGCGATAGGCGTATATGACGAGCGCCCCCAAAAATATGGTACTAACACAATTCTTATCGCCTGAGAAGAAACTGCCAATTTAACGGCAATAAAATACGGACAATTGCAAACCGGGACTCCCTTCGAGGTTACAGATCAATTTCATATCCATCTCGAAAACCGGGACGTTTTAATCGAGATAGAACCGGGAGCAAACCGGGAGACGTCCCCGGTTCTGCCCTCCCGGTTTCAGCCGAGAAAGTTCTCGATCCATCTCGAAGACATCGAGAAAGTGCCTCGATTAATTGGACCTGACCCCTTAGATGGCTATTCAAGAAATATAAGCACGCCTGATGCAAATAGTTTTAGTCACAAGGGTATAGGTAAAGACTATAGGGCCTAACTATAACGATACAATGTATGATAGACGACAAAATCAAGTATCAAGTTAAACGCTGGGAGAACGAGACGGACCTCACATTCTGACAAGGAAGAACGACCAATCGAATAAGGCGTGATCGTTTTATTAAGATTAGCATCCAACTTGACTTGAAATTCTATTATCCATGCAATACAGATCTTTTTCTCAAATTATTAAATACGGAGTTATTATTTGTCTCTGTCTGGTTTCGGACTGGCTTTGCGGTGAAGCAGGCTTATGCCTGACTGGGGCAGCGACTGGATGTAAGCGAATACCGCCAGTCCATTACTCGAAATCTGCCGACCACAGATCAGATGACTGAGTGTAACCGCGTTTCCAACATGGATACCGTTCATTTTTCGTGATTTTCTTATCCTTGGTCCACCTGTGGTAACATATTAACCTCCAGAAATTTACTGCTATTTAGAATACCGATACACAGCTTGAAGCATACGGAAAACCATACGGGTTACTCGGGTGCCGTCACAGTCAGAATTGACATAAGCGTATCTAAAAATTAATATCTGGAAATCAGATGTAATTTTCTATTAGAATCAGTAACATTGTTTTCAGAATTGAAAGGATTATTTTTAAAATATCTTTTACTTCTGTCGATTACCTTTAACATTTAACAGGAGAGAGAGAGAGAATTAATGTTTAACATCGCGTTCAGAAATATTTCAGCTATATAGCGACAAGAGAGAGAGAGAGAGAGAGAGAGAGAGAGAGAGAGAGAGAATTAAGGCTTAACAGGATAAGTCCATTGGTCCTCATTGGTATTTCACGTGGTAAATATCTGAGCTTGAAATGCTGATTTTTCAAGCCATGTTGAGGTGTGTTAAGGTTGTCTTGATTCCGAGATCTGGAAAAGTCATTATACCGCGAAAGTTCACAAACATCTGTCTCACAATTCTTTTCATGTTATGTAAACGTTATGTGTTGACTTTTCTCGGGAAAAGTGAGGAAATTGCTCACAGGCATTGGATTTAAAAAATCTGCCAGTCTGATAATATTGTACCTGGTTTAACAAAGCCGATTATAGAGAGTACAAGTTTTCGTAATGTTATATTCACTACAACGGGTTTTAGTATATATATGGGCTATTTCTTTAGTAATGGAAGAACCAAATATATGGATTTGTAAAACATCTATCACGCATGATAGAATACAGAAAAATTAAATAAAGCACCATTATGTGAGTAATTAGGGGAAATTTATCACCGATGTGAATGCCACATATCAGGTGACTAATAAATTGCAAATATTTCTGGAAAAAAACACATAACATTACATACTTGTTTTTCCAGGCCTTAATAGAAATTGGGGGAATTGGGTACGTTTGGTCGGCCAATATAGACGGTCAGAGGATTCGGGGAGTTCAGTAAGTACATACAATTTCAATACTGCTACCAATTCGATACTTTAAGAATTACCTAATGAACGACTTAATTAATAATTCCTTTCTTTGGAAGTTGAGGTGTCCTTTCAGCTTTCCATGTAAGATTGAGTCCATCACTACTGACAATGATACTTCTTCATCTATTCTGTTTTATTCCTATTTAGGTGGAATCCCGATCCAAGAATACGCACTTCGGTGTGGGCTACGGTTATGGGTGGAATGTTCTTCGGGATCTCCTTCAGTTATCAACAACAGTTCATTCAGCGTATTGTGGCTGTACAAACACTTGCTGGAGCCAGACGGTAGTTATAGCGTTTGTTGGCGGTACAGACACTGGCTCTAACTTGACTATACTTACACTATAGTCCAAGGGCCAATAACTGAAACCTTCTACCCGCCCCGGGAATTTCTGTAGACTATGATTTATAGGTAGCTTTAGAGCATAACCTTTCGATATATATATGTGTGTTTGTCAGTGAAATATTGGTGGAATAGATGTACAGGCTATATTAATTTATATGGTCGTTTCTATTACAAATTTACATTACAAATATGGTGGTTGGGTGCGAGTATGACTTATATATTCCTCTGCTTTGGGGTTTGCTAATTGAAATTTACCTTACGTTCTCTAAGTTCAACCGCACATTTATTGAAAATTGACTGTTGTATATCCAGAAACATGGAGCAGTATGGATCGTGTAGAAGGATTTGTAACACAAGGATAGTGAACCATTGAGCAATAATATCCACCTGATGCTGAACCTTCGTTTTCCTTTCTACTGCCCTGGCCAGAATCCCCAACTGCTGTGAATTTAATGTCGTTGCCATATATTTCATGAGATTTCGATATTCCGAAAATTCGCCAAAATAACCATAGGGCACGATTCTAGCCTCACTGTTTTAAAGGTAATGAATGGTGGCCATTTTGTTTCCCCAATTTCGATGTTTTCCTCCAGCACCATTCATTAATACTTATGATCTGCTACGAGTGGGGAAATTTCTGCATGCAAAGCTATCGAGATGCCTTCTGCTGGCTGGAATTAGTGAAGGGTTGCGCTCTACATTTACAGTAGAATATTAGACTGAATTAAATACAGATAAAACTGAATGTACATTATGAGGTTATTATTACATCATGATGACGTCATGTGTCGAAAAACTTGGTAAGTCCTTTATTTCGATAGGCCAACGAAACAGCTTTCCATTGCTATTCAGTTTGTACAGTAGTCCTAGATTTGATGATGTAAAAGGCCGAAGTGTATCCCAAACACCAAATCCAAGGTGTGATTATTTGTTACATGTATTTGCGTCTTCTTTGCGATGTCATGATCCTTTGTCCACTAGACTGATAAGATATGGTGTTAGAAATTTCCGGTTCATAAATCTATTCTATTCTGGAAATAAGTCATATAGATTACCGGGGGTCATGTTGTTCGCTCCCCTGGACAGGTAGCAATCATTATGACGTCACTGTGACGATAGGATCTCACATCAAAGTCTTATAACTTACGTCTATTTTGAATCACTTCCCACTTGTCTTCAGCTTAAATTATGATGGTTTGATTAATATTTTTTGTGTTGCTCTTACAGTTGAAACATTTCTTGGTTCATTGTGGAAGTCCATAGCAATCCTGTGGTCTAAAATCATAGTCGCCCACCTTACGCTCAACTTTCTCATGTTGCTCGTACAATGTGAAACATTGTTCTTAACTCATTGGGCAAATTATTAGAACAGCTGAGTCTCACATCATAGACTAACACCTAGGATCAATTTTAGAATATTTTCTCAGTCGTCAGCTTAAAATATTTTTGGTAGAATTCAAAATGACGATCATAAGGAACCATCCGAATATCGCAAAATTCAAGACATTGTTTTTAAGTCGAAACGTTTTGAAATTGAGCAGATTCACACCATAGATTATGGCACTATACCCATTTTCATTTTATTGGCATAATCTTCAGCTAGAAATATAATTGTTAAATTCAAATGACGACCATGTGGGTTCTGAAACTCATATTTCATGTTGCTCGTATAATTCAAGGCATTAATCTTACATGTAGCTGAATGTAAATACTTCTCACAACAGAGCCTATTCACAACATAAATCTACCAACCAATTTATGAGACTACATTGGGTATATTTGCATAATCCTCTGCGCAAAAAAATGAGAAATTTGAGAGAAAGGCCCTGAAGATTCACCAAGATAGCCGTAAAGTTCGGGAAATTGTTATTCAACAAAGATGAAAAGAAGTACAGTTAACGCCCGACGTTATAACCGGTGTCGGTCTATCTGTCGTCAGTAAAAAGCCACAGGTTTGTTTGAAAGGTTAAGGAGCCACAATGGAAATGGAATTAAACTTCGTCGGGACAGGATTTGGGTCGGTGGGGGTAACCTAGAATATGAAAAAAAATCTCAAAACGGTATCTTACTCCTATTCAGGGCCGGCATTCTTTCATTGAGGGAAGGATTCTGAAGCTTCACCAACATAGCTGTAAGGTCTGGGAAAATGGTATTCAACCAAAATGAAAAAAAGTACAGTTAACGCCCGACGTTATAACCTGTGTCGGTCTATATGTCATCAGGGAACAGCCACAGGTTTGTTTGAAAGGTTAAGGAACTTTGTGAGAATAGCTGAGGGTCATGAAGGTGATCACGAAGGGCATCCATTGCCCAGTGGTTATCGGGAACTGTTTGGTACTATTGACGTTTTGGTCATTTGGCTACGAGATCTGGAAGAATGACTGTAGACACAACGGTACTACAAAGCCTGGTGACAGCACAAACATTGGCTAGGACCAGACGGCAATAAAACGTTTGATGGGGGTAGAAAGACTGGCTAGGACCAGACCGTGCTACAGTGTTTGGTGGCGGTACAAACACTGGCTAGGACCAGACGGTACTACAGTGTTTGGTGACGGTACAAACACTGGCTAGGACCAGACATAACTACAGTGTTTGGTGGCGGTACAAACACTGGCTAGGACCAGACGGTACTACAGTGTTTGGTGACGGTACAAACACTGGCTAGGACCAGAAATAACTACAGTGTTTAGTGGCGGTGGAAACACTGGCTAGGACCAGACGGTACTACAGTGTTTGGTGACGGTACAAACACTGGCTAGGACCAGACATAACTACAGTGTTTAGTGGCGGTGCAAACACTGGCTAGGACCAGACGTTACTACAGTGTGTGGTGGCGGTATAAACAATGGTTAGGACCAGACGGTACTACAGTATTTGGTGGCCGTACAAACAATGGTTAGGACGGTACTACAGTGTTTGGTGGCAGTACAAAGACTGGCCGGTACCAGACATATCTACAGTGTTTGGTGGCGGTATAAACAATGGTTAGGACCAGACGGTACTACAGTGTTTGGTGGCAATACAAACACTGGCTAGTACTAGACACACGCATCACACAGGCGATGGATATCAGTCACCACGCACTACGCAGACGATGGTTGTCGGTCACCCTGCACACACACCATTCAGACGATGGTTGTCGTTCACTCTACACACGCACCACGCAATCAATTGTTGTCAACCACCCTGCACACGCACCACGCAGACGGTGGTTGTCGGCCGCCTTACATACGCACCACGCAGACGACCATGATCACATTCTGACATGCACCACGCAGACGATCACTCTGCGATCATGGTTAATCGACTCATTATGTTTGGCGTGGCAAAAAAACGTTCTGATACATCTTCGATTCGGACGTCGTTAAACGCAAGATAAAAGGTGGTGGGAAAAGAGGATGCCGGCGTACTGACAAGAAGTCAATACGAGCCCACAGGCCAGTTGTTTGACTGCATATCTAGAAACGTCGCAAGAATCAAAATTATCCCTATGATTATTTATCTCACTCACGCTTTCATTGTAGCTGTTCTTGTGGACGTCCCCTAGAACCGGCTTGAGAGGTATTAGCTATTAATATCCAAGAGAAATTATTCAATAGCCCTATCAAGTCATCTGATGGAAAGCTGAACCGATGTCTTATTCACAATACGGGTACCCTGTGACATGCTTATGAGATTAATATTCATTTGTGCATTGATGGTTGTTGATACTCCTTATTGAATTTCAACACATGTACCTGTCCTTTGTTAAAATAAGCTACAGGACCATTTCACTGCCAACAATTTCAGCAATATATTCAACTGTAATTACTCGAAGACAATTATTTTCCAGAATGTTGATGTACAGCTTTGTGCCGTTGTTAGTGCTTGGTACGATCACTAGTTTTGTTGGAATACTTGCTTACGCCTACTATAGCCTTCAACGGTGCGATCCTTTCGTGGAAGGTTCAATTTCCAATCCGAATATGGTAAGGTATAGTTCATTAAGCGCTACTTAACCCTACCTGGCCTGGGGGCACTTTGGGGTACCAGGGAAGTGATATTTTCGTCAGATTTTTTCCCGAAATTATTGCTTTTCCTCATGGAAAAGTGGGTAAACCCTATTTTATTTCATATCAGATTATTATTTATCAATTTATCATGCAGTTTTTGCGAAGAAAAAGCACAAATAGATAATAGAAAAATCTAAACGAAAAATCGCCCAAATTCTTTTTGAAAATGACGTCACTGTGACGTCATCATAGCGGCCATCTTCGATTTGTTTACATTTTCTAGTAGAGCTTGACCCAGAGAAATAGGGTGGTAAGCTTTAGTCCTCCATCCTTAGGGATAGCGAAAATATATAGGGGGTCAATTTATGCCTCCCCCCAGGCTGCAGTACCCCCCAAATCGCCCAGGCCAGATAGGGTTAAAGGGTCACCCTAATCAGAAGTTAGATTTGCAGCAAGATATATTCGAGGTTATCGTGATGACGTGGGATAATAGGAATATGCCTGAGATCAAATGTTTACGTTGTGTATAACGCAAAGCATTTACCGCGAATCCCGAATGATCAGAAGGTACGCAATGCTGTACCAAACTATTTTAAGTTCACAGAACCACCTTGCATTTCATATAAGTATACTAAATTTATAGCCACCAAAATATTCAATTACTCTAATGCTGTCAAGCAGTTTGACTGGGACTTTTACACGCCATATAAATGACACAGTGAAGGATATATATCCACCTTCGCTGGATTTGAAGGAAACTACAGATAGCCCTACCGGCACATCATATTTAGAGCTATATATCTCGTCGAGTTGATGACAAAAGAGATGATTACAATTTCGACATCGTCAACTATCCCTTTCTGGACAGTAATATTCCAGTGGGACCTGCATATGGTGTATACATATTCCGCCTAGTAGCATTTGCTAGATCCTGTGTTAAATGTGACGATTTTAATCAACGTCACAAAACATTGTTGCAGAAGCTTATAAAAAAGGGCTATACCATCAAGCGTCTCCACTCAAAGTTTCCCAAATTTGGCGATACGTATCGCATGCTGATAGCAAAATACGAGCGTACCGTGCAATATCTATGGCGTTAGGTTTCGTAACTTGTGTCTAATTCCGCCTAACCCGGGGCTAGGGGCCCTATGAACCCATGTACTTCAAGTTCCTAATGGTGCTCATATGAACAGTCACAATCAAAGCGTGACTGAGATGCATCATTCTCTAGATGACGACTTTACAATGAATATCTTATGGATTAAGAATACTGATCAGCGATACGGATTTGATATTTTTGGAACATCATGATGTCTTGCCGTCAATGAAAACTGTTGCCCGCTTCTCTCTTGCAGGAAACTAGCCTATGTTTATGTATACTATGATTGTCTCTTTCAATTTGGTGCTAATGCTGTTATATTGATAATAGGTCTTTCTCGTCGACTTTATGACAAAAGAGATGATTACAATTTCGACATCGTAAACTATCCCTTTCTGGACAGTAATATTCCAGTGGGACCTGCATATGGCGTGTACATATCTCGCTTAGTAGCATTTGCTAGATCCTGTGTTAAATGTGACGATTTTAATCAACGTCACAAAACAGTGGTGCAGAAACTTAAAAACAGGGCTATTCCACCAAGCGCCTACACTCAAAGTTTCTCAAATTTGGCGATACATATCGCATGCTGATAGCAAAATACGAACGTAGCGTGCAAGATCTATGGCGCTACGTTTCGTAACTTGTGTCTAATTCCGCTTAACCCGGAGCTAGGGGCCGTATGAACCATGTACTTCAAGATCCTCATGGTACTCATATGAACAGTCACAATCAAAGCGTGACTGAGATACATCATTCTTTAGATGACGACTTTACAACGAATATTATGGATTAAGAATACTGATCAGCGATACGAATTTGATATTTTTGGAACATCATGATGTCTTGCCGGCATCATTGAAAACCGTTGACCGCTTCTCTCTTGCAGGAAACAAGCCTATGTTTATGTATACTATGATTGTCCTTTTGAATTTGGTGCTAATACTGTTATATGGAAAATGGAATAGGTCTTTGGATTATGGACGCGGATATTCTCTAATGGACGACGGCTGGATTATGAATGACGGACTAGACGCTTGTAATTTGAATTATGGACGCGGATATTCTTTAATGGACGACCGCTGAATTATGAATAACGAACCAGCCGCTTGTAATTATCAGTATAGCTATTTTCGAAGACACAGACCCCGACTTGGAGGATTACTTGGCACCTAGATCTCTCATTAACTCAAACGTCAATGGTGACAACACCTGAAAACATTTGCATGTAAACCTGAACAGAATGTTCGCTTCAAATTCATACAACTCTGAGCCGAGGCGACCCTAGATAGATTTATAAAATGTGGATACTCAACAGTATGAATGAACCAACAAACGGAATTTCTTCCCAACTGGAGATATATATTCGCAGCACTCTTACTTTTTTTTCAGATTGTGCCATATTTTGTTGTGGAGTTGTTTCATAATCAGACGGGACTCCCTGGACTGTTTCTCTCGGCCTTATTCAGCGCGTCTCTGAGGTATGCATCAAGCGAATATTTAACGCAGAAGTTTTGTTATCTTAGTATAAACAGGATGAGTAAGTTCACGTTGTTCATCGATATAGATGTGGTAGATTGACTCATGCTGTTGGGGAAATTAACACTGGGATTCATAGCATCCCTCGGCTGAACCATATATTAACGTATACATCGGTAGTAAAGGCACTGAGTTGTTTATGTGCTGAAATATTAATCCACACAGAGACGTTCATGGCGTTCTTGAGGGTGAAATGAAATTTCGTCTTCCTCCCCTCTAAATATTTTTTTTACTTCTTGGCTAGGCGGCTGGCGGAGTCAAAGATTGGGGAAAAGTTTGAAATGGAAAAATCTGCCAACACCTGGTTCTAATGCACATTTCTGCTTTGCTAAGCTTTTAAGCAGAGTATATATGTGTATCTATTATGCCGGCATATCCACGAAGGCGGCAAACCAAATTAAAAATATTTCCACAAGATTAAATTCAATATATGGGTACAGCAAGTGCGCGAAAATCTTTTTATTTCTCGATCAAACCGTTAATATCTATTATACCGATATTCATCATATTCTGCTATTTTGGTACAAGTTAAAATGTGACTATGTTTGTTAGGGTGGAGATCGACAACTCAGACACAGATCCTAATACATTTTAAATAGGGAAAAATTCAATTTTGCATCAATGATCCAGTCTTTGATATATTGCAGCTGTATGTTCGTTGTTGAGCATGATTTCTAATAAATAAAGAAGAATACTTGTCACAACTCTTTTGATTCGGGCAGCTCAAACAGGTTATCTTTACTCCCCTTTTTCTTGCATTCACAATAATTATAGTTGACTCGATAATTAAGTGAGGAACCATTAAGAAGAACCCACATTACACGGTTAGAGCATTAACATAGTTTTCAGTAGCGAGACAATCAAATTACAAATGCCGTTGCTCCATTCAGTAACATGCTTTACTGAAATGAAAACAGATCGATAATCAACGAAATTGTCCTGAAACCTGATGACGTAGGCCCCTACACTCATGACAATAAATCTCACTTCTGTCCCTTGATGCAATGCAGGCCTTCAACATCCATGACAATTTAATGGCAGGTGGGGATCTCTATACAATTCAATTAGCTTGTCAACTCCCTCATGTAACATGACCTCAACTTAATTGCCAGCGCGAGGTCCCTGGCACAGTCGGAAGAGCAAGCAATAATTTGGTGTATCGGGTTACATATAGGACTTCATGTCTAGCAGCATATGTATTTTACGTTGACAATGACAATGTAATTGGTTTCGTGTTACATAAACGATGTTAGATTTCTGGATAGGTGTTCACGTGTCATGCAGATGAATGGATGCACAATTCACCACGTGATTGAAAGAGATATAATACGTTATCAGGGTTTGGGACCATTGAATTGCTTTAAACTGTTAACCCTACCTGGCCTGGGGGGGGGGGGGGCGAAATGCCCCCCCTACCAAACTTTCTTCGCTATCTCCAGAACGACAAAAAATGAAGAGCTGAAACTCCGTGACTTTATAGTTATGTCTCCCCCAACTATGTTGGGGGGAGACATCTAGTGTTTGTGCTGTCTGTCTGTCCGTCTGTCTGTCTGTCTGTCTGTCTGGATGTCTGTCTCTCTGGATGGATGTCTGTCCGTCCCCTTGCCTTGTCTGCAAGATATCTTGAGAACTACTGGATGGAATTTCACCAAACTTGGATGGAAGCTTCATTGGGATAGCCCCCTCATTTGATTAGGTTTTGGTGTATGTGCGTGCATTCATCCGTGTCCGGTGTCCGTCCGTCCGTCCATCTACTTGCACATGTATATACAGGGCTTGTCTGCAAGATATCTGGAGAACTACTGGATGGAATTTCACCAAACTTGGATGGAAGCTTCATTGGGATAGCCCCCTCATTTGATTAGGTTTTGGTGTATGTGCGTGCATTCATCCGTGTCCGGTGTCTGTCCGTCCGTCCATCTACTTGTACATGTATATACAGGCCTTGTCTGCAAGATATCTTGAGAACTACTGGACAGAATTTCACCCCACTTGGATGGAAGCTTCAGTGGGATAGCCCCCTCATTTGATTAGGTTTTGGTTTGTGTGTCTGCATTCATCCCTGTCCGGTGTCCGTCCGTCCGTCCATCTACTTGTACATGTATATACAGGGCTTGTCTGCAAGATATCTGGAGAACTACTGGATGGAATTTCACCAAACTTGGATGGAAGCTTCATTGGGATAGCCCCCTCATTTGATTAGGTTTTGGTGTATGTGCGTGCATTCATCCGTGTCCGTCCGTCCGTCCATCTACTTGTACATGTATATACAGGGCTTGTCTGCAAGATATCGGGAGAACTACTGGATGGAATTTCACCAAACTTGTATGGAAGCTTCATTGGGATAGCCCCCTCATTTGATTAAGTTTTGGTGTATGTGCGTGCATTCATCCGTGTCCGGTGTCCGTCCGTCCGTCCATCTACTTGCACATGTATATACAGGGCTTGTCTGCAAGATATCTGGAGAACTACTTGATGGAATTTCACCAAACTTGGATGGAAGCTTCATTGGGATAGCCCCCTCATTTGATTAGGTTTTGGTGTATGTGCGTGCATTCATCCGTGTCCGGTGTCTGTCCGTCCGTCCATCTACTTGTACATGTATATACAGGCCTTGTCTGCAAGATATCTTGAGAACTACTGGACAGAATTTCACCCCACTTGGATGGGAGCTTCAGTGGGATAGCCCCCTCATTTGATTAGGTTTTGGTTTGTGTGTCTGCATTCATCCATGTCCGGTGTCCGTCCGTCCGTCCATCTACTTGTACATGTGTATACAAGGCTTGCCTGCAAGATATCTGGAGAACTACTGGACGAAATTTCACCAAACTTGGATGAAAGCTTCATTGGGATAGCCCCCTCATTTGACTAGGTTTTGGTGTGTGTGCGTGCATTCATCCATGTCCGGTGTCCGTCCGTCCGTCCATCTACTTGTACATGTATATACAGGGCTTGTCTGCAAGATATCTAGAGAACTACTGGATGGAATTTCACCAAACTTGGATAGAAGCTTCACTGGGATAGCCCCCTCATTTGATTAGGTTTTGGTGTATGTGCGTGCATTCATCCATGTCCGGTGTCCGTCCGTCCGTCCATCTACTTGTACATGTATATACAGGTCTTGTCTGCAAGATATCTTGAGAACTACTGGACGGAATTTCACCCCACTTGGATGGAAGCTTCAGTGGGATAGCCCCCTCACTTGATTAGGTTTTGGTGTGTGTGCGTGCATTCATCCATGTCCAGTGTCCGTCCGTCCGTCCATATACTTGTACATGTACATGTATATACAGGGCTTGTCTGCAAGATATCTGGAGAACTACTGGACGGAATTTCACCAAACTTGGATGGAAGCTTCAATGGCATAGCCCCCGCATTTGATCAGGTTTTGGTGTATGTGTGCATGCATGCATCCGTGTCCAGTGTCTGTCCATCCGTTCATCTACTTGTATCGCTTCTTTGTAATTAATATTTTTAGATACGCAGCTTTGTTTAAGATACTTATTGCATTCATTTTATAGCACTTTCCCTTAAATAATGTGCCCATTCAAGGCAGGGTGGGAGGATGGGGGAGACGTATGTTTTTGTTAAAAAAACAACCAGCATAGGCTTCATGCCGGAGCGGCAACTCAAGGGTCAAAGCGGAACCTCTAGTTTATCATATTGGGGTCATTTTGAGCCTATTAGCATAACCCTCGGAGCAGAGAATCATGGGAAATTCAAGATGGCGTCCACATGGGGTCCCATAAAAGTGATGTTTTTGTCATATTTCTTCAAAATTTCTGATTTTCCGCGATGAAAAGCGGGCAAAAACTATTTTATTTCACATCACATTAATATTTACTAATTTATCATGCAGTTTTTGCTGAAAATTGCACAAATAAAAAGTTCGGAAAATCTGACTGAACAATCGACCAAAAAATGCCGTCATCAAAGCGACCATCTTGGATTTTTTACATTTTCAAGTAGAACTTGACCCAAGGGTATAGTTTCATAAGTTTCCGCCCCCTAGCTCAAGGGGTAAGAACAATAATTCCCCCAGGCCACATCAGGCCCCAAAAAGCCCAGGCCAAATAGGGTTAAGCAAAGATATCTGTAAATACTGTGCATACTTTCTCTCTGCATTGGTGTATTAGTTCCCTGTCGTCGGGTCTGAACAGTCTTTCGGTACTTACTATCAAGGATTTCGTCAAGCCCTTCAAACCACATCTCTCAGAAGCGAAAGAAACATTGCTGGCTAAAATACTGGGTAAGTACATAATAAATAAAGTGGTGTCTCGAAATACAATTTTAGACGAACCTTTTAATCGGCCTCTAAATCCTCTTTGGGAACGGGAGTCGCGTTCGCCACTTTCACTAGCCTCTTAGCTGAGGTCATTGGATTATGGTCGCGGAAATTATTAATGGACGACGGATGAATAATGAAAGACGAACTAGACAACTTGTATCGTATCTGGAGTTCTAGTTTCAAATCCCGATACGATTATTCAGAAGACTTTCCCGGACCATTGTATGTGGCGGGAAGTGAGCGCTTCCATAGCTCACAGTGCTTAGTATCTAGTGTGCTATTAGCATGCATTATTTATTTGCTCCATTACTCCCCAAGTTCAAAAGATTCAGTTCGCCCTTGTAAAACTGACCTTCCTGCATCTTGGTCTGAGACTGCATACTGATGTTGTTACTACCACTCGTCCAACTTCACATGAAATGTACCAAACCACATTGCAATCCAATGGATTGTTCAGAACACAAACTGTGTTATGAGAGCAACTCTTCAGCGGTCCACGTGAATTTGCAGCATGTGTGGTATTGTTATCATGCTACATCACTGTAAAATATTGGTTTTCATTGGCGGAAAAAAAGATTCATTTTTTTGTTATGAGCGAATCCGAAATATGTTTCCATTGTGCTAAGAGTGTTGTCTATTGTCAATATATCCATCAACATGCAATGAAGTAGCCTATAAATTCATTGGTCTTTCGCACTCAAGCATTATCTTCCATGGAAAGAAATCAAAATCACTTGAGAAACATAGGAAAAAATAGAACCATTTTACCGAATTGTAGAAAAAACGCGATTTTCAGTCCACATCACGAATCGAATTTCAGGTTGAAGGTCGTACAAATCGAAATAGAAAAGTTGTCAACCCAATCCAAGATGGCCGCCATAACACCAAAATTTAAAATCGCTAAAATGTATTATGATGATGACTTTATATCAATATGGAGAAATCTGGGAAGCAATATGATGTGCCGGATAGTAGTTTGCTCCAAGAGAAGTGATTGGAGCTTAAAATCCGTCGCCAAAGTCTACGTAGCGCTATTGGTCAAGCGGATTCGAATAATGGCTCTGTTAGTAGGCTCAAAATCTCAAATCACGTGACCAACCTCTGGCAAGTAAAGTTTTATGATTGAATTTGGTACTTTAGGATATTTGTCGCAAAATAAGCCCCCATACCGGTCTGGAAAATCTGGGCAGACTTCAGTAGAGCGAGAAATCCAAAATGGCCACCGGCGGCCATATTGAAAATTAACTTTTTAACCAAAGGGTCTAGAAATCTCAATGTTACCTCTTTTTTGACTAATTTTAGGGCGATGAATCCATTTCCGATACTGTTTTTTGTGACCAGAGGTGTTCTTGACAACCCAATCCAAGATGGCCGCCATTCATAGAGACAAAAAGCCAAATTCTGTACCGATAATCATATACGTTATCTCCTTCACAACGAAATCAACAATTAAGAAATTGAATACATATTTATTATTCAAAGTAGTATTGTGCACATTTCCTGGATTAAAATGTGTTACAATGCCGCTATGCACAGTACAGACAAGTTATATATATTCAAAAAGAAATAATAACAAAGGTGAAGCACTGAGGTTATTTACTCTCATGTCTGTGTTGCGATTCAAAGTGTAATATTAAAACAAAAACCAGATAAATTCAAGCTGAATGACCTGATACATGAACTAGCATTATCATCGAGCACTTGTTCATTGAGATGAAAGCGACCGGATAGACCCCATTGGCTTGGCATTCAGTTAGAATCATTTGAGGAGACGTCCAACTCAGAGTCTAGCGCATCGGATGCCTCAGATTCACCATTCGAGTCAGAATCATCACCAGTCTGTGAAGGCAAGGACACTGCATATTCAAGGGGAAGGGCAGGTTTTGAGTGACGCACTGGTCTACAGCAGCTATTGATTAGTTCTCAGCCATGACCGATAGGGGAGGGATGTCTTCTCAGCTCAGGGTGGCGCTGAATGTAGGCCAAGAAGTTGGCGCGCATGATGTGCTGTTTTAGACTGTCATCATCAGGAGGCAGGCGCATTAGACATTTCTTCTTCTGCATTTTTCACCTAGCTGCTCGGGCCAGATCCAGAGAGGAACTCCGTAAATCACCACACACGTAGCGAATGACGTAGGATTTGAGATCACTCAACACATCCTCGGTCAAAGGAAGGCTTTCTCCACACTTTGGGAGGAGACTACGGGCTTCAGGACTCTTCGCCATTTTCTCATAGAGGGACGTTTTGCCATGACCATAAAAGCAGCTGTTGGCATCGCAGCCAGTCATGACATGAAATTGGATATTGCATTTGGCGATGTAATCTTCAGAGCACATGCTTCTGCAGCAAAGCAGTTCGTTCTTTTTCTTCATGCAGATAACGCCAGAGACATCATGTGAAATGGCAGCTGCCTGGATGTACACGTCTGTGTACTCTGCATCGATGATCACTGGGTTGCTGTAACCAGATGACCTCAAAGCCGTGTAGCACGACAGCATGATTGTGTCAGCTTCACACTGATTGAAGCCCAGGTTATCTTTGGCATTGCCAGATGAGAGGCTCACGCACTCCTCACCGTCCGAGTACAGTAGCTCCTGAGAGAGTCGAGCCTTGATCCGGGTTTGGAGACGTACCTTGTTGCTTGCGCTGCACAGAAAGGTCTTTTACTCGCGAGCTGAGGGAAACTTGTCGCCTGACTTCATGAAGACATTGGGTATATGATCTTGACCTTGGATGCGCAACTCGCGCTCATCATCTTTGATGGGTTCACTGTGGTCTTAGGCATCATTGCCACAAATCATGGTAGTAGTGTCCACATGGCGCGCGAGGATCGTAGAGGCGATTTTTGTAGTGTAGTTACCCCACGTGTAAGGAGATCCATCACCCTTCTCTCTGTCCTCTGTTGTGGGAGATGCAAGCCGCCAAATCATGCCCATGTCAACCAACGCCGTGTAGGATGGGACATCAAGTGACTGTTGTGTCAGCTTCTGGAGAAACTTGCTCTTCTGAGTTTTCCTGAAGGTGCTGTTGGTATTGAATACTGTCAGACACTCTTCACTCAAACGGTGTTTCGTGACTTCAGAGAGCGATACCAGACCACTAACATCTACAAGGTTGACCATGGACGCCATGCTCTCCATCTCCCCTTGCTTCACCTTGAGGTTTTCCGAAGTAGCTTTGCTAACTTGGGCATTAGCGAAAGTGAGACGTTTGTGGCGCTTGATGCGATCATGGAGAGACTTTTCCTTCGAGTAGACACGCTCATCCATTCAAGGTCATATCCCCAATGTCTTCATGAAGTCAGGCGACAAGTTTCCCTCAGCCCGCAAGTTTAAGACCTTTCTGTGCAGCGCAAGCAACAAGGTACGTCTCCAAACCCTGATCAAGACTCGACTCTCTGAAATTGCCCAGTCCATCAATCAGGAGCTACTGTGCTCGGTCGGCGAGGAGTGCGTGAGCCTCTCATCTGGCAATGCCACAGACAACCTGGGCTTCAATCAGTGTGAAGCTGACACAATCATGCTGTCGTGCTACACGGCTTGAGGTCATCTGGTTACAGCAACCCATGGATCATCGATGCAAATGCATTATCCAATTTCATGTCATGACCGACTGCGATGCCAACAGCTGCTTTTATGGTCATGGCAAAACGTCCCTCTATGAGAAAATGGTGAAGAGTCCTGAAGCCCGTAGTCTCCTCTCAAAGTGTGGAGAAAGCCTTCCTTTGACCGAGGAGGTGTTGAGTGATCTCAAGTTCTACGTCATTCGCTACGTGTATGGTGATTTACGGAGTTCCTCTCTGGATCTGGCCCGAGCAGCTAGGTGGAAAATGCAGAAGAAGAAATGTCTAATGCGCCTGTCTCCTGATGATGACAGTCTGAAACAGCACATCATGCGCGCCAACTTCTTGGCCTACATTCAGCGCCACCCTGAGCTGAGAAGACATCCCTCCCCTATCGGTCATGGCTGGGAACTAATCAATGGCTGCTGTAGACCAGTGCGTCACTCAAAACCTGCCCTTCCCCTTGAATATGCAGTGTCCTTGCCTTCACAGACTGGTGATGATTCTGACTCGAATGGTGAATCTGAGGCATCCGATGCGCTAGACTCTGAGATGGACGTCTCCTCAGATGATTCTAACTGAATGCCAAGTCAATGGGGTCTATCCGGTCGCTTTCATCTCAATGAACAAGTGCTCGATGATAATGCTAGTTCATGTATCAGGCGATTCAGCTTGAATTTATCTGGTTTTTGCTTTAACATTACACTTTGAATAGCAACACAGACATGAGATTCTATATGCGAGAGTGCTGTGAGCAATGGATACAATGAGGACTCTGTGAGAGGACACACATAATATAGTATGTCCAGCGGATCACGGCTTACAGCTGCACCATTAATGCGTGAGGGCAGATGTCATCGAGAGAATCGGCAGAGCGGTCGCGAATGCACTGGACGCATCATATAATCGTTTCCTTCATACCGATTTTAAAATTTCTAAAGAACAATTGATGGCAAATCTTTCAACGGCCACACATTCTCTCTTCGTCTTCTTAGTGCTTACCCGTATTCATAAATATAGAAATGGGAACTAGGAATCGACTTCTTTCGGGTATACTGTTTGTGTAACATCCTCTTTATTTCCTCAAGAATATATAGCGCGCGGGCACATTTACCTAACATTTATGCCTGACATAGAAATCGTTCATCTCTATACGAGGGCGATAGACTAATGCACTAATGCAACAATTTAGTTCAATCAAGTTAGCTCAACTGTTTACTATTTACGCAAGTGTGTGGGCTGCCCATTAATGCATTCATAAACTGAATGACGAATCATGTACCGGTAATGTATTGTTTCTCTCTCTGTGCAGTGGTGCTCTTCGGTCTGGTGTCGATTGGTTTGTCAGTCTTGCTTATTAATGTCGAAGGATCGCTTATACAGGTATGACATGCAAAAACAACTAGAACGTGGGCTCGTTGCTCCGTACGTTTCATCTCCCTGGGATCATCTTCAGTGGGAAGTTGTTGTCGTGGTGACGGACCATGAATCAAACGATGATGCCGTCTTAACTGACTGGGCCGTTTGAAGATTTGACCACAATCGTTGCATTGCTCGCTCGCTCCCTCGTGGAGTGAGCATTCGTGGCACCGTAAAACATCCTCTCGATCAAATGACCGTGCACAGGCTATACAAGTATACCGTGCGCCGTTGTGGATGGAGGACTCGTGGCGTCGCAAATCTTCATGGCGAGTAAATGGCTTCAGGCATGTCGAACAAGAGAACATGTCGGCTGCATATCAGAGAATGTTGAAAACTCCGATATACCGCCACTTTTATAAGCCCGTAGCCCACAAGAACTCTCCTATGTTGTTCTCTCCACCAGTCAGCACATCGCTGACCTGTACAACCTCAGAGCTTCAAGCGCACATACGCTCGGGTGCGCACTTGTGATATGTCTAGCCATATACACCATAGAGGTGGGTATGTGTTCACCGGAGATTCATGGAGTGTATCCAAAGAAGAATATTGAGAGAAATGACGTCATCTGTGACGTCAGGAGTAATAGTAAAGAAAGCGCATACACGGTCCACAGAATAGTGCTACGCTAAAGACGGGGACCGAGATGTACTGGCATGGCTGGTGGACGACTGGGCCGCATTTTCACATTCAAATCCCTTCTGGGCCTAAATTCTTCTTTTCCCGTTATATGTTGCTGTTGTTGTTGTCGAATAGAAAATCAAAACGATCTCATACCTTCGTGTACTCTGTACAAAAGGTTACGAGCATAAACAATGGGTTATCAATGCAACTGCCTGTGCATGCGTACCATGAGGCAACTTCCACTCCATACTCATTCAGTCGGATGGTCCTCCACGAGTGCCCACTGTGGGTATGATGTACTGGAGGGGATAATAAAATGATTGACCTGTAATCTTTGTTTTTGTTCTCTCACGAGTTCGGGATAAACTCCAGCTATAGTAGACAAAATGCAGCGTCGCTCAGGTGCGCCGTTGAGACATGACTACCCTTATACACTAACCTATAGGGGCGACTTGTGGACGCTGCACTTTGTCTACTTTAGCTGGAGTGTATCCCGAACTCATTATATCAAGCATACTGGGGATGTGGGTTGATCTACCATGGTAGAGTTTCCTCCCCCGCCTGGGTACATAAGTGTATGAGTGAGAGGAAGTGAGTGAGTGAGTGAAGCGTTGTGAGTGAGTGAGTGAGTGAGTTAGTGAGTGAGTGATTAAGTAAGTGAGGCGTACACAACGTCCGTGAGGCGTGCCCCGATGCCCGTCTTAGCGCATGGACGCACTAACGATGATGAATAAGTGAGTGTGTGAGTGAGTGAATGAGTTAGAGTGAGCGAGTTTGAGTGAGTGAGTGAGTGAGTGAGTTAGAGTGAGTTAGAGTGAGCGAGTTTGAGTGAGTGAGTGAGTGAGTGAGTTAGTGAGCGAGTGAGTTAGAGTGAGTTAGAGTGAGTGAGTGAGTTAGAGTGAGTGAGTGAGTGAGTGAGTTAGAGTGAGTGAGTGAGTTAGAGTGAGTTAGAGTGAGTGAATGAGTGAGTGAGTTAGAGTGAGTGAGTGAGTGAGTGAGTTAGAGTGAGTGGTCATATATGGTCATTTGTACACCATTAGCCTCAGTCTGTGTCCACCCCTTGCGTCTTAACGCCATGATGTAGACAGATGAGAGAACAACAGCAACAACAACAAGGATGACAGGTCAGTCATATTATTATCCCCTCCAGTACATCGTACCAACGCTGGGCACTCGTGGAGGACCATCCGATTGAATGAGTATGGAGTGGAAGTTGCCCGATGTGCAAGCAGTTGCATTGATACCCCATTGTTTATGCTCATAACCTTTTGTACAGACTAAACAGTTAATTATCGCTTTGTGATCGTCTGAATTATACTATCTATGCCATTGTATAATCATACAAAATTGTAGAAAATAATTTTAAAAATGCTCCAAATTGTTTGTTATACATTCGTACGACGTCATATTACAATAACATATAGGAATAGGGAAGTGTCCTAAGAGGGAAATGTCTTAAGGAGGGAATGTATGCAGGAGGAATTGTCCTCAGGGCGGAATGTCCGCACACCCAGCAATATATCATGATGCTTCTGCCGTTCAATCACCCGTATCACCGACTACTAGTATTCTTCACAAATGAAGACGATTTCCAGCGCTTACGCTTTGACTTCGTCAGTTCATGTGAACTCCAACGATACATTTCTCTATAATCGAATTGAGAGAATTCCTTGACATTGACCCACGAACCGCGTCTCCCTGTCGTTCTAGCTTTGCCTATTTATGTCTGTTTGTCCAGTCGTAGTGAGCTAATTTTTGAATAGTTTGATCTGATAAACCTTAGCTGTTCTATGCCTCAAATCCAGTACAGCTCAGAAAAGACTTGTCTTTAAACGAGACAAACAAAAACATAAATACGAGTATAATTCATAACCCCGACAGAGAAATGCGTCAAAACAAAAACAAAATCTCGACTGAAAATATTACACAGGCGTTCGCCAAATCGGCAAAGGTCCATGTAATTTCCGTTGACGCAGTCAGAAATAAATCAGTCGCGTGATGAGATTGAATTAACGCGTCTTTAACAAAATAAAACGGGTCGCTACATAAATCTGACGCGACCGCTGAAGATTGCTCGATTATCCCAAGCGCGAGTTTGTACAATAACGGCCCATATTCTCGGGAGATCCCTCTAACGTCTTGTAGCAACCTTTAGTCCAGGAGCCAGGACCGGCTCAAAATGGTTTCGTGCAACACCAACTACACAGTTGGTTTGTCACTTCAGGCTGCTTGGGGGATGTCTCTGGAACATTTCTAGCCCTGATGTACAGCTGATTTTTGGCAGCAACAATAAATGGCGGTCTATTTTCTATAGGGGGAGTGGCGTATGAAGCACAAATCTGTAAAATCTGCAGAATTGTTTTTCTCAGCATCTACAGCCACGATTTCTCACCAGCTATTATAGACAGGAGACGGGTTTTTGCATTGCTGCTTAGCAAGTTCAACTTTATCTATATATAATGCTTTGTCATGAAATAAAACACAAAATTGAATGCTTGTTGTTTTTGTTTTCTGTTTCGAATGTAATTGTCCAATAATCTTTTTGAATGGACCATCTGGTTGCCAGTGCAGTTAGAGCAGTTAATGTCACCCATCTACTATTAAAAAGAAACAAATAGAGTTGACATTCCTCGAATTAAAAAAAAAATGAGGGCATTTCCCTTCCCCTACCCTCAAGTCATAAATAGTCCAGTAATCTCACGAAAACTACCTCTCAATGTCATCTGTCTACATATAATAATTAGTCATACACTCAATATTAATACAGTGATGACAATGTCTTTACAATGTCTGTCTGGATCTATCAACACACTAAACAGTCGTTTCTAACGAGTTTAATCAGTCCGCCTATAAACTATCCAGTCCGAATGGAGCGAAATTACCAAGATGTCATTAATCATCATCATCATCATCATCATCGTCTTCCGTGTCGCTTGATTGAACTTTGTTTGGTTTTCTGCATGTCTCGCCTCCCATGTAATTGCGAGCTTCTGTGCGTGGCATCTCGTTGCTTTTGCAGGCACATATGTGGAATCGTTGGCATGTAGATGCCTCACCCCTACATGCTGTCAGCTCAACCAATCCAACTGGAGCAGGATCTTTAGACATCAGGAATGGTTGGAGAGTTCCATCCTTGGTGGCCCATCCATTACCATCTGGCTCTGGTAACCCAATGGTTGGCGAGCAGTGGCGCCTTCCAGATATAGGACTGGTAACTAGCTCGATGGATGTGCAGCCGGGTGCTGTCAGAAGTTGGTGGGATGCATTCACTCATCTACATTTTCTGGCAGGACATCCAATATCTGACTGTGTCACCAGACCCACGAGCTGTTGTGTAGCGGGAGCATACAAACCGCTCGCTTCCAAGGATGGTGTCATCTGTCGGTGGGATATGATATCTCCTAGCTGAGACACTCGCTTTTGTAGGTCTTCATCTTTCTGGAGTTTCCTCAAGGCAGTTTTCTTCCATCCTTGCATGCTCTTACAGAATGTGATTCCGCGAGTGCCTTCAGTAGCATCGGGAAGAAAACTGCCTTGAGGAAACTTCAGAAAAATGAAGACCTACAAAAGCAAGTGTTCCAGCTAGGAGATATCATCCCACCGACAGAGGACACCATCCTACATGTGAGCGGTTTGTATGCTCCCTCTACACAACAGCTCGGGGAGCTGGTGATACAGCAGACGAAGTCAGACATTGGATGTTCTGCCAGAAAAGGCAGAAGAGTGAATGCCTCACATCAACTTCTGACAGCACCCGGCTGCTCATCCATCGAGCTAACTACCAGTCATTTATCTGGAAGGCGTCACTGCTCGCCAGCCAAGGGTTACCAGAGCCAGATGGTAATGGATGGGCCACCAAGGATGGAAGTCTCCAGCCCACCCTAATGTCTAAAGATCCTGCTCCAGTATTGGTTGAGCTGACAGCATGTTGGGGTAAGGCATCTGCATGCCAACGCAGCCACATATGTGCCTGCAAAAGCAACGAGATGCCATGCACAGAAGCCGGCAATTGCATAGGAGGCGAGTCATGCAGAAACCCAAACAAAGTTCCATCAAGTGACACGGGAGACGATGTTGATGATGATGATTAATGACATCTTGGTGATTTCGCTCCATTCGGACCGGAAAGTTTATAGGCAGACTGATTAAACTCCTGAGAAATGACTATTTATTGTTGATAGATCCAGACAGACATTGTAAAGACATTGTCATCACTGTATTACTATTGAGTGTATGACTGTAATTATTATATGTAGACAGATGATCTTGAGAGGTAGTTTTCGTGAGATTACTGGACTTTTGTGACTTGGGGGTAGGGGAAGGTAAATGCCCTTATTTTTGGTTTAACTCAAGGAATGTCAACCCTGTTTGTTTTTTTGGAATAGTAGATGGATGACATTAACTGCTCTAACTGCATTGGCAACCTGGTAGTCCATTCAAAGACATTTTGCACAATTACATTCAAAACAGAAAACAAAAACAACATTCCATGCAATTTTGTGTTCTATTTCATGACATAGCATTCTATGCAGATAAAATTGAACTTGCTAAGCAGCAATGCTGAAACCTGTCTCCTGTCAATAATAACTGGCGAGAAATCGTGGCTGTAGGAGCTGAGAAAAATAATTCTGCAGATTTTCCAGATTTGTGCTTTATACGCCCGCCCCCCCGATAGAAAATAAGCCGCCATTTATTGTTGCTGCCAAAAATCAGCTGTACATCAGGGCTAGGAATGTTGCAGAGACATGCACCAAGCAGCCTGAAGTGACAAACCAACTGTGTAGTGGGTGTTGCACGAAACCATTTTCTAGGCCTCTTCTGAAAATTGGCTCCAGGACTACTTGTGGGCTAATGTGTTCCGTCGTCGATGATGAATGTGCCAGGATAAGTGCAATTATATATATGGAGTATTCCCTTTTCCAGTAGAACTCTGTGCGCGACTTCCGAAATCGTCGACGCGATGACAAAAAACACAGGCGCGCCTAAGAATTTTTTGACGCGTGTTCAGAAATGCACTCGTGCCAAACACTTTGCAGATGGCATCTCTTTTTTGTTTGACCTCGTTCTCCAAAAGCGAGTGACGGTCCTGCCATGGTCTCGCTAACTTGAACACTCCGTCAACTCTAATCTCGATTTTCTCGCGTTTAATGTAAAGTCTCTTCTGGGCTTTACTGTATATGTTGATCCGTACCTGTTCATTTTCTCAGCTGCGAAGATGGGGCTATGAGTAGAGTGAATACCGTCGTCTCTCTCATTCCAATCGACCGGATGTGAAGCAATGCTCAATGAGCGTTTTAGCCCCCAATTCCCTTATCTTATATTTCAGATCCAGAGCAGCCTGATGGCGGCAGCGACAGGAGCCAATGCAGGGATGTTTGTGTTGGGTGCCTTCTTCCCCTGGGCTAACTATAAGGTACGGTAGTATTCTCAGTGTAAAAATACCTCTTGTTTCTCGACTTTTGACATTGACTGGAATCACCGTGTATATCTGTCATCGGGCAGCTAGATTATAATAGAATAGTAATATTCATATATTTTCAAGCACACGCTTGATGAACCTTCATAGGCTCTTCGTTTCTCCGATATCCTCTATGACAGAGTAGATCTGTGACTCAGACGTAAAGCGGTAATTTAAAATATATGGTGCTTGACTTGCAGCAAGGTTAACCAGTTCACTGTCAACTGATAATTTAATAATAGAAAAGATGTCAGTAGTGGGGATCGTAAGTTCGTAATATAACTGCATACTCTCGTAATTTACTTTTAGGGCGCTATTGCCGGTTCTGTGTCTGCAGCCATATTAGTATTCTGGATGTCTATGGGGCGTATGTCGGTCAAGGTACCTTGGTTACCCCCCGCCCCTTCTGATGAATGTTCTGTGAACAACACCATGTTTAATGCCACGAGAGCAACCTTCAAGCCTTGGTCTGCTGTATCTCCAGGTGGACCAGTACTCACGGATCTTCCGACTGAAGGGTAATAAATGGAATCCTGATGGGTTCATTCAGACACCATATAGACCGCAGTAAATGTGAGCATCGTGAACCACTGTCAATCGCGGTGGAGACCGAGATCTTTTCTTTCAATATTGACTTCTATTCGGACTTTTAATATAAATTAGCACTGTTCTACATTGAAGAAAAAAAAAATGAAATAAAAATTGGGGTCAACATATGAGGTTAGGCAATGGAGTCCCATCAACATGGGATACGCCTACCCCTCATCTCGAATTAACACAGATATGACAGAAAAATGCAGAAAAGTAAACGTAAAATTAGATGGTGTTAGGTGTTAGATAAAACCGAACATAAATTTTTAGATGAAACGTAAATCAGCCTGTTTTGAGTAGTATAGAAAGCGCAAATCTAGTCGCCTAAATGAACAAATGTGTAGGGAAATTGAGGGTGTAATGTTAAAGGTTTAGGGCAATGTGACGGGAAATGGAGCAAATGATGGGGGAAATCTGGGTCAAGAGGTCAAAGATCACGTGAATGTCAAATATCACTTCCGGTAGCCATCTGCGGAAGCGCAGTGGTGAAGTCATGCTGCGCCTGCACTGTCGCATGTGGTCATGTGGTCATTTTGGGGTGTGCATGGGCCATATTTGAGTGATTGAGGGGTTATATTTCATCCAAATATAGCGTAATATGGCGGGTAGGGCCTCATATTTAAGACCTTACGTCGTCAGTAGGAGTAGTAGCCAAATCGGGCATTTTGGAGTGTGAAGGGACGTGCACGGGCGATCGAAGGACCACCTTCGGCATGTAGACTACGACTGATGTGGATTTTATGCGCAGTTATACGAAAGAGCGTATTTTGGCCGTGTAGATATGATGTGACTTCCCACCCCAAATACTGCGCTGCTCACTTCCAAAACTGTCAACTTTCTATACTACACCCAAACTGCACATGCGCAGATTGACGCGACTTTCTGCTCAAATCGTGCCATTCTGTCTCTTTTCGACTACTTTTCGACTACGCATGCGCAGCATGACACCACTTCCCTTCCAAACAACATCAAGCCTCCTCTACACGCCAAGACCTTCACGATGAAACCATCCCCTGCACCGAAGGGCCACTATGGGCCCGCCTCGACCCCAAAACGTCCATTGCAAGACCCTTCAAATATTGCACATGTGCAGATGGCTACCGGAAGTGACCTTTGACCTTCACATGACCTTTGACCTCTGATCCAGATTTCCGTCTTCATTGGCGTTATTTACCTATACATTTAACAGTACACCCTCAATTTCCCTCCTCATCAGCTCATTTTTTCATAAGCTACAACATGGCCCTCCTCAATTTATGGGACTAGATTTACGCTTTTTATACTACTGTACTGTTCAAAAATGAGGGCCACAGCCTTCCTTTTTGTTCTAATGGTTAACAACTTGATCTAACCTATTTCCATGTTATTTCTATTACACTGAGATGGCAACAAATTCAGTCATTTTCAAATAAATTGTTACATATGTGTTTAACAATGAACAATAATATGCTTTAAATATACCAAAGATTGGATTATGCGAAATTGAATTTTCGTCTCTCTGAAATGTATGAGGTCATGCGTCTAAGGTGTCACTCTCCACCTTGATATCAAAGCCGTTATATATTATTGCATTTTCCAAATGGCTGTGGTCGTATATTAAAGGAAAGATATAGCCGTATCATTTTCAAATGAAAAGTATAACGAATGACTGCAGTCTAAACTCTGACCACCGACATGACCGAGCGATGCGGTTTACTGCTAACGATTTAGACACTGTCTCTGATGGTAGTGGGTTCGAATCTTACACAATGCAATTTCTGGCCTGTATCGGTAAAGTATTATTCTTAGAACACTCTTGATATTTTAACAATTTTAATAATTAACTTCACTGTCACAAACGCTCGTGATAACTGAATACATATACGCCATATTTTCATTTTCAGAGTCGGAGTGGGAAATCTATATGCCATTTCTCACTACTGGTATGCCTTTATCGGGTTATCGGTTTCAGTGATCGTGGGTTTGTCCGTGAGCTTGCTAACAGGTACTAAATATTATTGAGCCCTTCATGTTTGAAACAGCAAATGCCTGTGTCACGTGATACATGATGATGTAAAAATGAGGTTGAACCCTATCTGGCCTGGAAAGGGGCGGAAAGTGTCGATCACCCCCTATATATTTCCGCTATCCCTAAGGCTGGAGTGCTGAAACTTACCACATTATATTTTGGGGTCAAGCTTTACAAGAAAATGCTAAAACTTCAAGATGTCACCATGATGACGTCACAGTGACGTCATTTAAAAAAGGGCATTTTTGGACGAGTTTTCAATTTTTTTATTTCTGTTTTTTTTTCACAAAAAAAACTGCATGATCAGTTAGTAAATAATAATCTTATGTGAATTAAAATAGCTTTTGCTACATTTTTCTAACAGAAAAGCAGGAATTTTGAAGATAAAATGACATCACTTTTCTGGTACCCACATGGCTGTCATTTGAATTTATCCATGATCCTCTGCTCGGGGGTATGCAAATACGTTAATATGACGCCAATATTGTTTTTGTCATTTCTGAGACAGGAGCAAGAAAAAGGGACGGGGGGGGGGGGGCGAAAAGCAGAAGAAAATTATAATCAGTTTATATTCTGCAATGATTCGTTCTCCGTCTGCATAATTTTTACTTGGTCCTGTCTATGGCGATTCTGGGCGAGAGGTTTGTGGGATGGCGGGGGACAGTTTAAAAAGTATCAGCCTCAGAAATCGTCCAGAATAGTGAATTGTCGTCTGAGGAAGCTTGACCTCAGCTTAGGAAACAAAAATGATAGGTCTAACATTGGGAGTACTTTCACATTTGACAATCAACTTCGCCACGAAACGATTGATTGATAATTAAATTTAAAGTGGGAAAATTATACAATATTTAAACATTAGCCGTTGGTTATTGAATCTCACATCAGACAAAAATCAACATATGTTTTCTCGTAATTTTAATATATATAGATATATATATTAATAGTGCTATATATCAGATATGGTAACGCACCACATCACATAAAACACTATTTTCGGGAGCACACTAAACATTTGCCTGGCCCGTCGCTACCCGTGGTCCGTGTGGTGCGAACATACCCCTCTTTTGTCCGTAGATTTTCTTAACCTTAAAAGTATTCTAAAATGCAGAAAATCAAGCTTAAAAATTCATAATTTTCCGCCCGTTCTTATAGTCTTCAGTGGCATCTTAACAGGTCAGGGCAATCCCCCTCTCCAAAACGGGGGTATAAAATGTCGTTTTTACATATTTCATATTTCCTAAAAAATTACCCAAAAATTCAGCATTTTGATTCAACGCGGTTCTGTACGTTTTACTGATTCCCTGATTCATTGAACCCCTGATTCGTCCCCCTCCCTTCCCTCCCCCATTAACCCTACCAGTCCTGGGGGAGGGGGTGGGGCCAAAATGCCCCCCTACCAAAAAATGGAGAGCTGATACTCCGTAACGTTATAGGTTATCATAATGGGGTCATTTGAGCCTATTATGCCTCACACCTTGGTGTATTTTTATATAAAGCGTGGGGTTATTTATAGAGACCCCATATTTCGACACTTCACCCTAATACCACCGCCCACAACCCCCCAAAGCTCTTGTTTTGAGGGCCTGTGATTCACACCGAGGTGTTTGACATGATTTTGAGTAGAAATCAGACATTTATATTTAACGTCGAAGGAATTTCAGAGTCAAACAGGATAGCTTGACTATGTTCTGCATTTACAGACATTTGATTACCACAGAACTATTTTATTGCAGTAGCCTTCTCTAGGAGGGTATGGATAACCTCTCTGGCAGTGAAGAGATATACTATTGAAGGCGTTGTGTCAGTTAAAAATGCGAGTTTGTTGGTTTTTCTCCAGGCCCAACGGATCCGAAGAAACTTGATCGCCGATACCTATCACATCTGATTCATCCTCTCATTTTCCGACAGAAAAAGCCCAAGACTGGAGATAAAAATATGGACGCCGAGAACGAGGTATGTTATTTGCTGTTTGACTGTTAAATGTATTAGCATGCTAAGACACCGAAAAATTTGTTATCTAGGTCTTAATCGACATAATTCACCCACTGGAAGTACAGCCATACCAGAGTCGGATCCGACATTCAGGAGTCAGCCGTTGTCCATCAAACAGCTCCGCCGCCGTCATTGAGGGATCAAACTCATAAGATAATATTAGCATAAAATTCCAACCAGGCAAACAGTATTAATAAACACAAGTTTCTTGTAAAGGAGAAGTTTCCAGCAATTTTCATTAATGCCGACCTGTATAACTGTCCTTATCTGGCTGGGCTTTTTTGGACCTGTCCTGGCCTGGCCGAAATGGCACCCCTAATTGTTTTTCTTACCCCTTGAGCTAGGGGGCTGAAACTATACACTATACCCTTGTGTCAAGCTCTACCAGAAAATGTAAAAAATTCCAAGATGTCCGCTTTGATGACGTCACAGTGACGTCATTTTCAAAAACGGCACTTTTGGTGGATTATTCGGTTAGATTTTCCGATTTTTTTATGCAATTTCTCCGTAAAAACTGCACGATGAACTAGCAAATATTAATGTGATGTGAAATAAAATAGTTTTTACCCATTTTTCCTCGCGAAAAAGCAGAAATTTGGTAGAAATATGACAAAAACATCACTTTTCTGGTACCCCACGTGGTCGCCATCTTGAATTTACCCATGGTCCTCAGCTTAGGGGGTTATGCAAATAGGCCCAAAATGATTCCAATATGATAAACTATAAAGTGACGGAGTTTCAGCTCTCCATTTTTGTCGTTCCGAAGATAGCGCAGAAAGTTTGGTAGTCCCCCCCAGGCCAGATAGGGTTAACATTTCAAAAAATAAGAATGATTCTTCTCAAACTTTCACCTGGATAAATATGGGGTTACCCAGATGTGACGTACTACAATTGAGGTCAGTAAGTCAAAGGCCAAGGTCAATATGGCCTAAGAATCTGAAATTATTGAAAATCGCAACTTTTTTTGCCAGTGGATATTCGAGGGGAAGACGATATATCGCAAAAACAGTCAGGATGGCTTTGGCCTAAAAAATCAGGAAAGCATCGAAGTGCAAATTATTTTTCGAAATATCAATGAGAGACGATATGCCAGGTACTGAATTTATCAAAGGACAAACAAGTCAAAGGTCAAGGCCACGGTGCCTCCCCCCCCAAAAAAACACCAAAAAAAACATGAACATCTCAAAAACATTCTGTGGGCTCTAACGTCAGTTAAAGGATGTAGATTGGGATCAAACTTAAGGAATACCTCACGCTTATGACAAACATGATATATATTGAGGTTGAAAGGTCAAAGGTCAATAAAATCAGGAAACCATTGAAAATCACATTTTTGAGTAGATACATCTGTCTGAAGAGATTGTCGGGTACCAAGATTGAGATCAACGGTCAACGGTCAAGGTCATCAAGTCACTGAAACTCGAAAGTCTCGAAAACTTTGTTTTAATGAATGATGTAGTCCATAATACCAAATGAGTTCTTGTTATTGTTACGGTCTCTAGTCCAAATTTAACCATTTCACAAGTTACGAGAGCGGCGACAACGATCTTACAGACTACGACCGTACCATGATATCGTATGTTAAAGCAAGTCTCCTTTTTAATTTTTCGTTCAAAATGTCACTGTATTACTTTTTCAGACCTGTGCTATGATGGGTATTGAAATGAACCATCTCAGCAAAGACACAGCCTGACAAAGACGCGTCAACGGACCCTACAACCTTACCGTACCTGATGGGTGGTTACCTAGACTTTGAACGTTACTTCGATGACTTCTGTGCTTCTCGTGTCCATACTGTGCTGTTCTACCTCCAGTCCATAATCCACTAAAAGAATGGTTCTCCAATAAAGAAACTGCTTCAATTAGGGTGTCTGTGTTTATCACCGTTCAGAATATTATGTACCGTACGTATTTGCAAAATCTACCTTCATTCCTTCCTCTGATCGCAACTCTCTCGTGTTGTTGGTTTTTGCCTGAGTCAGAGCTCCTTGTCTAACATTTAATTAGGCTCTTTGTTGAGGTGGGGTAGCACATATATACTTATCATTGCCTGGTTGTTGCTGTTCCAAAATCCGTTGGCATTCGTAATTACCTCCCCCTGGAACTGTACTGTGACACCAATCCTCTAGATTGACTCCGCGTCTATTGACCTTGTTTATGGTTACATATCAGTCGATACGTTCTTATCGTCAATAATTATCAAACTACCTTTTATAATTATTTTTGTCTCAGTTGGAAAATGCTCTCTCGATTATTTTCTTCGGTATGGAATTATCGATTGAAATAAGCAAGCCTCGGGTCCACAATTCAATAGTCAACCGTCGTCCACAAAAATGTGTAGGCCTATGGACCGTCCGTTCTATCACCTGCTACTAACCAGTATTGCCATTCTTCATAGCGTTCCGTCTCCTTTTCGTACCCTTGTTGACTATTATCATCAATTTCCCAACTGGGATCGCTCGTGTGTAACTGGAACAGTATCACATCAGGCTATTCAGGATTTCGGTTCGGGTGTAAGAAATGAATGTATTCGTCATATTTTTTTTATTTTTTATATTTTTTGCTTTTCTGTAGACCAAAGCTGTGCATAAATAATAGCAATTCGAAAAATCGGTCCGAAAATGTCTCCTGGGAAATGATGTCACCGTGACGTCATCCATGCGACCATCTT
>JAVTVY010000316.1:0-32227 GCA_036873755.1 Hanleya hanleyi | reverse complement strand
CTGGTAACTGATAGTGTTTACCCCATCAGCCATAATATTTTGGCCAAATGGTCGTCAGCGTCATCTGCTTGACCATCAGCAATGTTACCTTATCTCTTTGAAAAATATAACTATGCTTTCAAACTTAACACAACTGCAGCTGGTGAAGGACCAGTTGAAGATGATCGACATTGATCTATTCCTCTAGGTCAAATTAAACATTAAATATAGATCCAATGATCTTTATCATTATATTTATTCTTTCTGAATATATACGGTGAATGTATCGGCCAGAACTCCATTGAATATGACAAACTTAGATAATGTTCAAGATCAAATTATTTGGTGAAGGTAGATGTGTTTATAGCACAGTACATGTGACTCTTAAAAGATGATAGCTAAACGATCCGAGTGAGAGAGTCAGTGGGTTTCACGCCGCTTTCAATATTTTATCAGCTATATCACGACGGAGAAGGAAAGGTAGGGGGTGGTCGGGGGTACCTACTTGTAACAGAGCAGATCTAATGCTGTCATTGCATAGCGCTGTCCTACTGAAATATCATGCCGTAGGCAGAGATGACATCCCATTCAGTCACATTATACTGAAACCAAGCAAGTTTTTTATCCTCTTCATGCTGAGTGTAATCGAGGAAGCAACAAGTTCAATTGTTCAAGTCTTTGATATGACCCGGTCTGGGATTGAAAACTCTAACCATTAGGCCACCGCAGTGCGGTCCAAACTATACGAATCCATACTACATCTGTTATACTTATTGATCAGAATTCTATTGAGCCTTATTAAATCTGACCTAGTTCTCAATGTCAAATGATATGAAAATGCTGTTAAGTTCAATATCTCTGACGGTATATAGCTAGCTTTCTAAATTTACACCACATATGCATATATCATTTCGGAACACAAACGTTGAAGTTGACTGACCTATTTTCAATGGTGAAATTAGTATAAGGTATGTAAGTTTTTCCACCATGTGTGCTATCAAGCACCGTGGGGCTCCCGGAAATTGTATTGTAATGTGCACCCGAGGTCATGTTAGGAATTCAAGGGACCCCTCGGACAGTTCGTCATTAGAAGCCACTTACTGGAGCTCCTGTGGGGTTCCCGAGTGTAAAGGGGAATATGCCCTGACATGTTGAATCTCGGATTTGAAAAGTAACAGGACCCAAACGTCGAGAATTGACTTGTGGTAAACGACGTTAAATCGTATTTACTGACTCACACCTTGAAGAGGAAAATGTCAGTCCATACCATATATATAGTACATCGGAGAATGAACCGCAAACATATAAGATCTTTTGCTCCCGTGATGTTTGGCCGTTGGATAGATTTGGACTGAGTATTGGCCACCGTTTTATTGTTTCTAGTGTGTAAGATACTCCCTGGCTGCTCCTGATACCCAAAGAAATCTATATCAAACCTTCTGACGTAATTTACAACCCTGAAATGATGGCTCGCAAGAAGGATAAACAACAACAACAGTTTTACACGGCGACAAATGGCCGCACCGGTGCACTGTATAACGAATGGGACCGGTGTAGAAAAGCTGTTAGTGGGATCAGTGGTGCTAAATGCAAGAAATATAAATCGTACAACGCGGCCAAGGCGAGTATGGTAGCAGCGGGCTACACTAGTTTTGATATTTTTATGGGGAAATCGGACCCCCCTATTCCCCATACAGACTGGGAGAATCTGCAAAATGGCGTCGCACAGGGCGACCGTGATCAACAACAACAACAACATCATGTTATCGATGATAATAACCCAACTGGTCAAGTATTAAATCCAGACAGCCACACAAATGAAATTTCACAGGGCGATGGTGATCTTTCCCGTGTAACTAATGAGGACGGCCCCATGAAAATGAATGAAAATTCGATAGCATCATGCCCTGTATGCACGAAATCAGATAATGACACGATGATCCAATGTGATTTTTGCCAGCTTTGGTATCACTACATTTGTGTAGGGTTACCAGCCTACGAACTCTCGAAATATGTGAGCTCCACACGTAAATATAAATGTGAGGGATGTTGCAGCCCCGATACTGACATTATCAATCACCTGAGCTTGGCTACCGCAGATTTAATTGACCATCTCACCGAGTCCGGTGTTAGTGGAACTACAGAAACTGCTAAGGCGACACCAGCAAATGCAGATATTAATGAAGAATATCCCCACGCTGAAGACCACCATTCCCAACGAACGCTCAGTACAGTATTGGAGGCGATACGAAATCTAGAGGAATGTTGCAAAATTATTGTTAGCGATATACATGACATTAAAATCCAACAGCAACATGTGCAGTCCACTGTGAGTGAGTTCACCTCCAATTTCCCAAAGCTAGTGAATAATGGGTTTATGTCCATTGATGAGGCATTAGTAGATGTTAATAAAAAACTTGCCGAAAACCCTGGAAAAACCTTGCTGTCCACCTGTAGCGGAACTCCAAACATAGAACTGGTGCTGGACACAAGGAAATCCCTAAGCGATAGCCTCTCCAATATTCAACATGGAGTCTCTGTTATCAAGGAGAAAATTACCAGTGTACATTCCAGTATCTCTGAAGAGAGAGTTGAAAATTTACAACTGCTAAATGAACTTAACGATAAAATACCTGACCCAAATTTTCAGTTCCCCAAGAAATCTGCTAAATCCTATGCAGATACAATCAAAACCCAGCTTGGCAAAGCGTCCGCTTGTGCTAGATCACCTTTTTCTGATTCGGACGACATAAATGTGACAGTCCCCAAATCGACCGTAATTGTTGTCAACGATGACGAGCCCACTTCAGTTACGCGAGAAAACAGATTTACCATCCCAGAGTCTAAAAAAGTGGATGGACACCAGCCGACTGTGGCTGGAGGCAGGTCATCTGGAACTAAGGAATACAAGGTGGTCATTGCTGGAGATTCCATTGTTAAAAATATTCAGCCCACTCTCATTAGCTCCAGTGTGGATTCCAAAGTCACATTAGTTCGGGCTTCAGTGATCGAGGATATACATAATGCTCTATCTAGTGAAGGTTTCAATAATGGAGACACCATTGCCCTCCACACAGGAATTAACAATCTGCGGAACGGGGACACAGTTGACACCTGTGTGGAAAAATTTGTCTCCCTTGTGGACAGCTTGTCCACAAGTCATCCGGATTCTATCATCCTGATTTCCAACTTAGCTCCAGTCGGTGACAAAACTCTTAACATTAATAGAGCGCTGGTAAATAACTTACTGGCTAACAAACTCCTGAATGTACCTACAGTTGAATTTGTCAATCACGACAACCTTTCATTCCGAGGAAAAGTCAGTGAGAAACTGTTTATGTTTGACAAGTTACACCTCTCGCAAGCAGGCACAAAGTCCCTAGCCGCAAATCTCATTGCCACGCTTCGTGTAGTGAACAAGTGTGAGGCGCGCCCTCCAAAGCGAGGAGGAAATCGGGTTGATTCGCATAATACAAATGCAGTAAATTCTACTAGGCAGAGTTCCTCGAGAAGGTTGGCAGGGAGATCATCTACTGGTAGGTGGTCAAGGGGAAATAACTCTAGGTATACTAGATCACCTGTTAGGGACACCCTTCCTGTAGTATACCCACGCTGGAATGACAATACCTCTTGGAAAAGATCTGACTATGATGACAACTTTGAGCGATATGATGACTACACAAATGCTCAATACAACCACCATGCCGCAGAGGACTATAATTGGAACTGGTACTAGGTACCAGCACCGTAACAATCCGAAAAGTGTGATTTAAGTATTATAAATCACTCGCTTCAGTGTTTACCGCAAGTTTCTCCATAGACTTACCTGTTAGTATTATCACTCTGGTATCCCAGTGTTTTAAGTTATCATGAAGAAGAAATACACCTACATGCTGACCATAAATTAACAAGATTAACTATAATGAATGTCAGAGTAAATTAATTTTATATTTGTACTACAATTGAATTTATATTATTGTGATCAGTTATGTTTTAATCTGAATCCAAGTACTGGTAATACAGATTGATCAATAGGAATTATTGAAATGCATCTTGATAGGTTATGAAGTACATGTGCATGCTTGATCTGAGTACTTTTTTAACTATATGCATGATTTTTAGACATGATCAAATCACAAAAGCTCAAATACAGTAATTCTAAGTTATAATAATTGCGATAATTAATTGTCTAAAGATCATGGACTATTATTCTAGTGATTATGATGATTATGGAACCATTCAATAGAGAAATGTACATAACATTAATTTATGTGCAAGTAATCGATTTAATCAAAATAATTAAATGATGCACATGTATTGTGTTACTTGAACTAATGAATCCAAGTGATGCAGATTGATTAATATGAATCATGCAGTCAAATGGCTATGAAAAATGCAGTCACAGGCTATGAAGCTCATGTACGGAACCATTCAATACAGAAATGTATGTGTGTGATATTAATTTATGTGCAAGTATAAATCAATTTAATTGAATGGTGCACATGTATGTTACCATGTACTTGAATTATTCTCTAGTCCAACTGAACCATCTATATACACGAAATGAGTTGTGATGGTGTATTTTATACAATGCAATCTGATAGCATTGGTAACATGTAAGTGCTGTCAGTTTATTGTCAATGTCTTAAAGTAGATGAATCCTACATTTTTCCATTGTCTATGACATGAGTTTTCTAACATATGGGTTATATATTTCGATACAAATTATTACGTACGGTACATAGTTATAGAAGCCTTATCCTTACTCAGTCCATCTCTTTTCCACTGGCTACCTCATCCGTATATGTGGAATTTGAATGTCTCTTAAAAACTCACTCCGTATCGGAGTCTGGAATATTAACGGTATAATTCAAAAATTACACGGAATTCGGCAAAACAAGCTGCATAGCAAAACCATTGCTGATATTTGCAAATCTTTAGACATCTTTGGTATTACTGAAACTCATACAATAAATGATGCAGATATAACAGTCCCTGGTTTCACTCTTAGACAGGTAAAGCATCGGCCAAAACACCGGAATGCTAGAAGAGCCTCTGGTGGAGTGGCCTTATTGGTTCGTGATGGGATAACACAAGGTGTGAGTCCCATTTCGAACACTTCTTGTGAATCTGCTATTTGGGTGCGATTATGTAGGAAGTTTTTCCACATCCAAAGGGACCTGTATGTCTGTGTGTGCTACATTCCACCTGATAATTCCACTTATGGTAGAGAATACAGTGTTGAACTTATGGACAGGTTGGAAGAGGATATGGCTCTGTTTAGCGGCAGGGGAGATGTAATGTTATTGGGTGATCTCAATGCTCGTACTGGTACATTACATGATTTTGTCTCTGATGATGAGGTTGACCATGTACCTGTGCCTGATTATTATGTATGTGACTCTGCTACTAATAGGAATTCTAAGGACAATGTTATTAAGTGTATGGGAAGAAAACTAATTGACATCTGTAAATCACAGCAATGTAGGATCTTAAATGGCCGCACACTTGGTGATCTATATGGAGACTTCACTTGTATTAAGGAATTAGGTGACAGTGTAGTCGATTACATTATTGTCAATAACGAATTCAGACAACATGTCTTAGAAATGGAAATACACCCCCTAACTTGCATTTCTGATCATAAACCCGTATCTGTTAAAATAAACGTTGGGCTAGAGAGCGTCAAGTCACTCAAAATACCCCCTTTAGAATCTAATCATCACCCCCTTCATCCCAAATATATCTGGGCCAAGGATGCAAGTGCAAGCTTTATTGCAAGCTTACAGTCACAACAAATCCAAGATATAGCTGACAAGATATCCCAACCAGAATCCGATGTGGATTCTTGTGCTTGTATGGTAGCAGACATGCTTACTAAGGCAGCTGATAATAGTATGCAGAAAATCCATAAATCCATTGCACGATCGGGTCCAGCGGTTAAAACAGTCAACAATAAACCTTGGTATGACCGGGATTGTAAATCGCTACACAAAGAGCTACTGAGATGCAAGAATGCATACAACCGAAACAACTCCGATCCCGATTTGAAGTCAAACTTCTTTAAAAAACATAGAGAATATAGAGCTAAGACAAGAAAATGTAAATCAATTCATCGCCTTAACCTGTTAAAAGAGTTGAACACTGCAGCCGAAAATGACCCATCATCCTGCTGGGACACACTAAAAAAACTGAAGCAGGATACCCAAAATAGCCCTGCAGGTAAAATTGACATTAATACATGGTACGAGCATTATAAATCCTTACATAGTTCCAAGTCAGCACGTGTATCTCCTTCCATGGAAGCAAAAGTTAGAGAAGATTTGATCAGTATGGAGAAAGAAAATGCCTCATCTCTCTTACTGAATTCACCCATTCAAGGCAATGAAGTTTTGGAAGCAGCAAATTTTCTGAAAAATGGTAAATCTGGTGGTGCTGATTCTATAAATAATGAAATGATTAAAGCTGCATATCCATGTATAAAAGATATAATCTTGGTGCTTTTTAACAAAATTTTAGCTTCCAGCCATTGTCCAAAGACCTGGACAACTGGTTTGATTGTTCCGATTCATAAGAATGAAGCCCACTGGATGCTAATAATTACCGCGGCATTACGCTGAACAGTTGTATGGCTAAACTTTTCTGTACAGTCCTTAATGCTAGACTAATTAAGTTCGCAGAGGAAAATGGTCTAGTATCCAAATCGCAGTTAGGATTTAAGAAAGGTTGTAGAACTACAGATCATATCTTTGTTATGAAAACCTTAATGGATAAATATGCAGGTAAAAAAGATAAACTGTATGCCTGCTTCGTAGATTTTAATAAAGCGTTTGACTCCGTTTGGCATGATGCTCTCTTCTAGAAGCTCCAAAAGGCCGGTATAACAGGTAACATATATAATATAGTGAAAGACATGTATTCACAAAGCCATTCTAGGGTCAAGTCGGCTACATGCCTAAGCGATAGTTTCCCAATTAAGAGGGGTGTCCATCAAGGAAATGTATTAAGCCCGATCTTGTTTAATATATACATTAATGATCTCTTGACTGAAGTTAATACAAACGGGTCACCAACACTATGGAATGAGTCTGTACATTGCTTAGCATATGCCGATGATATTGTCCTCCTATCATTGGATAAAGATGACCTACAAGCAAAGCTTGACCAATTGGGGTCTTATATTAATAAATGGGACTTGAGCATTAATGCTAAGAAAACCAAAATAATGTCTTTTGGTGGAAACAAAACAATTAGTCACCAGTTTTTTTTATAAATGGAGAATCTCTAGAATGTGTTAGTAAATATAAATATTTAGGGGTCCTTCTGCATAGTAATGGTTATTTCAACCAAGCAATTTCTAATCTGTCTGCTACAGCCAAGAAGGCTATTTTTGCCTTAAGGAATACAGTTAACCCTAAGGAATTAACTTGTGAACTGTCAAGCAAACTTTTCAATTCGATTATTCAGCCAATTCTATTATATGGGGCTGAAGTTTGGGTAGGCTATACTGATAGGGCTATGCCCACCACATCTGCCATATTTAAGAATAATGAAGCCAAAAGTGTCCATCTCAGATATTTTAAACAAGTACTTGGTGTACACTCAAAAATTGTTAACATGGCTGTGCTAGGAGAGATGGGTAGATCGCCAATTAAGGTAGGAGCTATTGTCAATAGTATTAATTTCTTTATGCATATTGTATCGTCCAACTATACATCATTGGTGTATAAAGCCTACTTGGAGCAAGTTGATGCAGATAGAAAGTCCAACTGCTCCAACTGGGTTAGTTTTATCAAGAGAACACTCTCTGACACTGGTTGTCTGTATATCTGGGAGAATCAAGGCTGCTGTTTCCCTAGATCAGCTTTGCGATTTATTAAAAAGAAATTTGTATCCATATTTGCCGAGGGGTGGAAAGAGCAACTTGCAAAATTCATTAAGTTGCAATCCTACTGTCTATTTAAAAAAGAATTAAAAGCAGAATATGCCATCTTTTCAATACCTAATAGACATCACCGTTTGGCATTAACTCGTTTCAGAGTGAGTGCACATAAGCTACAAATTGAAAAGGGAAGGTACAATAATACCCCGCCGGAACAACGGCTATGTGCCACTTATCAGGTAGTTGCATGAAGATGAAACACACTTCCTACTCAAATGTTCTCGTTTTAAGATACAGAGAGTAGCCCTGTTTGACAGCATTGCCAATATGATCCCTGATGTAGTGGACAATACAAATGATATGTTTATTTGGTTGATGTCTGCGATTTCGCAACCCATTGTAACTGCTGTAGCAAAATTTATTTATGAATGCTTCTCAATTATGACGTAATGAGTCTATGGGGTGTTAGGCCTAATACATCTCTTCTGTCGACAAAACATGGCCATATGCCTACTACTACGAAATGTTAGAGTACTGGTCTAGTATAACCGTACAAATCTTCTGCATTTGTATCTATGTTTTAAAATGTAACTGTAGAGATTTTCAATATGTGTACTTGTGCCTTACGTATATGTTTGTATTGTATTGCTTTTAGCCCTCGGGCATAAATATGCAAATAAATTATCTACCTGAATTATCTTCAATCTGTATAATTAACAGCCTTATGAAAACAGAAGGGGGAAAAAAGTAAAACAGATTATCCGTGCTATATGCTGACAATAACGGTGTTTACCGCTGTGTTAACCCCAGGATTCTGACGGCTGGGTAAGCGCCCTGTAGCTCGCTGTTGTAGGTTTGTTCATGGACACTATACTTTATTATAGGGTCTCTGGTTTGTTTAAAGCTGAATTGGTTTGAAAAATTACTTTATACCAAGCAAGTAGACAAAGAAGTTGGAATTTTCCAGTCATAATTGCCGTATACGTATAGAGTAAACTTACTTGTACGTATTTTGCCGGTTTATTGCGACGCACAGTGCGCTTTACTGCCAGCTTTTCAACTTTTCATTGGAAAAAGAAACACAAATTTGCAAATGACGGACGAATTTTACGATTCTCTGTCTAGTGCTTCCGCCGAGGTCCGCGCGCCCTGCATCTATCCTTATATAAGACAATGCCGGGCTGGCTGGCCCAGAGTATTCCAAAACCAGCATAGCTAGCAGTTATAACGTCGGACAAAGGAAAGACACAAATCTCATGGCCTATAAAGCGTATGTTGATTTCCAACACCTAAGCGCTGCGTTGATCAGTTCGTTCACATATAAAGTGAATATTAAACGAAAAGACCTATCCGACGTTGAATGGTTCTGTTCACCTATAAAGTGAATACTGAACGAAATCACCTAGACGGTGCATGCCCACCTACCATAAATTGGTGCAGGCTCTGACAATATACAGATGCACTCAACTTTAATATATGGAATGAAACACCTATGCCGTACGTGCCCACCTACCATAAATTGGTGCAGGCTATATTAATATGCAGATTTTAACTAAGTGTTAACTAACACCAGCTCAACACCAATTAACAGTGTTAACTCACACCAATAAATGGTGTTGAAGCTGGCTCAACACCATTTTTCAGTGTTGACTGACAAGTGCTGATGCTGGCTCAACACCAATTAACAGTGTTAACTAACACCAATAAATGGTGTTGAAACCGGCTCAACACCATTTTTTAGTGTTGACCGACGAGTGCGGATGCTGACTCAACACCGAATAACGGTGTTAACTAACACCAAATAGCGGTGTTAACTAACACCAATAAATGGTGTTGGGGCAATATGGTGTAGGGCGTAACTCAACACTGTTTTTTGCTGCTGAAGTCAACACCAATTTTTAGTGTTAATTAACACCATTTTTCTGACTGTGTACACGTACATTAATCTCAGAAGAGCGAAATACGAACAAAAATTACTCTGCTTCAGAGCAATTGCGAGGTTTGTGAACAATAGCGATATGCTACTTACAAAATTGCCATGTGGACAGAAAAAATGCGTTCACAGATGAAATATGGCAAAGTTGTAATAATTTCTCCCATAGAGGGCAAAATTGATTTCAGATGAGATATGTTAAATATTTGAAAGACGAATCTCAATGGTTGAATTCTTTGACAGATCGAAAAAGGTATGTGTTTTTCTTGAAACTTTTCATACAAAGTACTTTAATTTACCACAAACCCCATCATCTACAACCGACTGTACGTTGTTGTTACGGAGTCGACACCGTTAAAGGCATGAAAATAGGATATTGAACGGACAATCAATGCATCGTTATCGCTTTGTTTGCTTGGGAAATTCTTCCCACAACCTTTACAACCTGCAAATATTGATCCCTTCCAATATTAAACTACAAGTATCGTCGCTTTCTTGGAGCATTCCATGTGGACCCAGTTGATAAATGATCATGTTTAGTGTAAAAATATTAGGAGGGACAACTTGGCACCCTTGGGTAATAAAGGCGCTATCCCAGAGAGAAATACCCAAGGGAGCCAAAGTGACACTCGTAGCATTTTGCTGGTACATGTGGGTCTAACTATCATTTTGAGCACAAACATGGCATTTGTATGCAACTTCCGCTCCCTACCAGTCGTGTTCGGCTACCCCACTGGGTTAACTAAGTACTGCATTGGCGTTAAGCGGTATCTGTTATACCTTTTTATTTGGATAGCCAGATGTTTGGATTAGTGCTCCTATTGCTATACTGTAGATGGGTCTACTTGTTGACTGTCTGCTGACCGAGGACGAAGTAGTCATTCCGGCCAACAACTATGAGGCTCGGGAAAATCCACTAGATGAAAATTCGCCTTTCGTTGAAGTAAATTTCCATCGTGGTACATGTGAGTATAAAATGTGAATATTTAATACACCACCTGGTTACCGTCCCATTTTGAATAATGTTTCATGATATTATGTGAATCAAACCGAGAAATGACACCATTTTTCTCCTTTGCGTTTCAGTTTACAAGAACAGGAGAGAAAACGCCTGGATCCGAGGAATATGGATGACAGTTTCTCAATCTGGGTGAGCAAAACGATAGATCTTGATAATTTATATTACCAGTTAGTTTGATAACAGGGCTTGCCTCTGGCGTTCATCTGTATCTGGCTGGAGAATGAAAGGGAGGTATTTGCTAACGGGGCTTGCCTGAACTAAATGGCCGGAGCACCGAATGGCATTATATCCTTCCTGCACATGAGTGTCTGACAATGGCGTATTGGTTGTTACTCACTTACGCATGAAAACATCGGTAGAACCTTTTGAATTTGAATTTAGAAGCTATGAAAAGCAAATATTCTTATGGTTGAATAACAATTTAAACTCTGAACTTTCAACAGGAATCCAGGTTAATGCACGAGTCCATGCCGAGAACTGTATTAAATGACCACATATTGGCGAGTAAAAAATCATAAAGTGGTCTGAGAGGTGTCGAAACCACGTAGTCTGTTACCACAACCACCTAACAAAACTGAACTGGCGATCTACTAATGTCCTTGTAATAATATGCTCATACATGAAATGGCGTTAACTTGGAGAAAATCATATCCAAAACCGTTAACGTGGAGAACATCATATCTAAAAGGTATAAGGCTAGGTTTTTGAAATTCAATGTGCAGCCCTAAGTTCGATTTTTTGCGCATAATCACGAACTATTTAGAGGCAGCCTCCGTTTCACAGTGGGATTTCGCATATTTTTTTCTGGAGCCTGTCAGCAAAGTCCCATTAAATTTAACATGAAACACTTGAAGAAGACAAGCTGTTTTCTTGAAATAAGTACGAACGGATCGGCGAATCTGGGAAGAGGCAGCGATATGGTACTACGTTAATTCTTCAGGGTGTTTCCGTCATTTATACAGAACTATGATCTATCACTCTAACCTCTCATTTATGTAATTCCAGGAGTTCTGACGCAGCCAAAGGGATCGTATTTGTTGGGTAAGCATCCATATTGTTCATATTTTGCATCAACAATTTACTAGAATAATTATCTAATTTTGATATCTAAAGTACTGTTGCAAAAGTATCATCTTCAGCCCTATAGACACAACTGAACCTTTTCATGTTCTCTTCCACAGTCGAATCAGTTGAGCCTATTACATGTATATCTCGAACATGTCGATTACTTATTTCCAGGGAAGATGGAAATATAAATTATCTCAACACCAGCATTGTGCTAGGGGACTCCCCGAATAAAGGAGAACCAGGAAAGAATGGGGAGGAGGTGTTTGAACGTTCATTGCCTTTTCCGCACACTCCGTAAGTAGTACTAATGGTTTTGTAGACGAGAGGCCGTGCCCTATGCATAAATGCATGCAACTAAACATCTGCCAATAGAGAGGTGTTAATTTCAAAATTCATTATATTTGTCTCTCCCAGTTGGATGGAATTTATCTGCTTGATTTACTCTTGTGTGTCTGGGTGAAGTAAATTTTGACAGGCATCCCTCGTAAAACGGTGCGAACCAGTACCGAATATTTGATCTATATATTTCATTGAACTTCTAAAGATATACCTTCATTGTTATCATTTGAGAGTTTGTTTGCAAATTAATTTGCCTTTCCACCTGTAGTTGTCATTGCTTCTAATATTCAACTTTTAGGGATTATCCACTGATCGGATATGAGCAGTCTGGAACCCCGGTACAGGTGTCTGACACGTGGTTTAAATATTTTGGGACAACACCACAACGAAATGCTGGAGCTATAGGATTCCGGTCAAATTATTCCCATCCCTCATCTCCCATGAATTCACTTCGAAATATTGGTTGGGGTTTCGACGATGGGGTATGTACATTCAACTGTATATAACTAACAGTAAGGTGTCTTCACCAGCATCAAGCGAACAACGATTACATTTTAAAAGCTTATGATAGCAAAATCAGGTGAACAGGGTTTACAATTTTAAAAATTGACAGCAAACGTATCTGCAGATTTATGATTACATACTTAAAAGCTGAGAAAATAGTATCAGCAGAAAAATAGTACATTTCCGAAAGCTGACCACAGCAGTATGAGTAATACATTGATTACAGTTCTTAAATTGATAGCAACCGTATCAGCAGAACAATGACTACATTTCTACAAACTGGCAACTGCAGAATCAACTAAACAGTGATCACAATTGAGAAGCTGACCACACAGCAGCATCAGTAGCAAGAATGATTATATTTCTAAAAGCTAACAACAACAGCAGTATCGATAGAACAATGGTTACATTTCTGAAAGATGACAGCGTCAGTATCAGCGGAGGAATGACTTCACTTCGAAATATTGACTCGGGTGTTTCGACGACGATATCAGTAGCCTAAGGTACCCGTATCGTAATTGAATCCAAAAGCTGATAAAATCAATATCAGCAAAACAATGTTTTCATATCGAAAGATGATGGCAGCATCAAGAGATCAAAAGCTTACATCAGGCCTCCTTTAGGCTGCTGTTTCCCTAGATCAGCTTTGCGATTTATTAAAAAGAAATTTGTATCCATATTTGCCGAGGGGTGGAAAGAGCAACTTGCAAAATTCATTAAGTTGCAATCCTACTGTCTATTTAAAAAAGAATTAAAAGCAGAATATGCCATCTTTTCAATACCTAATAGACACCCTTACAAACATAAACGTGGGGATTGCGTAGGGAAACTGTGGGGTATTGGTGGGCGCGTGGGGTTCGTGTGGGGCGAAGCGTGGTTTGGAACTTTCCTCGTGGGGATAACGTAGGGTTTGTGTGGGGCAGCTGCCCACGGTTATGCAAATTTAGCATAAATATGGGGATTATGTAGGGCTGATGTGGGGATTATGCCGGGTGAATGGGCGAGAATTCAAAGTCCGCGTGGGGATGATGTAGGGCATAACTTTATCTGCTAAATATTCAAAGTGTAACGTGGGGTTCGTGTAGGGAAAATGAACTTCGGAGTTAATCGACTGAGTTGTTTGTAGGGATTAGGTGGGGTGGATTTTTTCCAGCGCTCGTAGACAAAGTCCAATGTAGGGAATGTGCCGGGCTGTGCTGAAAGTTTAAGTCCGGCGTGGGGATGATGTAGGACAAAATGCTCGCCGTTTTCATAGCTTAAGTTAAACGTGGGGATTTTGTTGGGCAAGCATTTTTTCATGCATAGCCTAAGACGATAGTGGGGTTGAAGTGGGGCGATATTTTATTTGCACATATAGTGTGAGATAGATGTGGGGATCATGCAGGCAGACTGTGAACTCTGTTTTCTTAAAACAGTAAAGATTTTGGGCCAGTTTCAGTTCAGTAGCGTCAAAAAGACGGATACGCCAACCCACGCAGTCAGAAAACAGGTGATGGGCCATCACTTTTTTGTGGTGATGGGGTGATGGGGTCTGGTCATCACCCTTTTAGGGTGATGAGAAAAGGTGACGACAAAATACATCACCCTGAAAAGGTGATGAAACCAGGCCATCACCATAAAAGGGTGATGAGATCCAGTCATGATGAACGACGACTGGCCATCCTTGGTCATCACCCTAAGAAGTTGATGAAATCTCATCACCTTTTTAGGGTGATGACAGATGAGTGGTCAGACAAGATCATCACCTTTATAAACAGCTATATCCAAATAAATATTGGTTTCCTAAAATATATTTACCTCTACAAAATTTCTGTAATATATCAGTTTCATTATACTGTAAATTGATATAATTTGTAATTTTACCTGACACACGTAATAGGTATAAAAAGATTATGTTTTCATTACTAATGGAAAATTTATTTACCCCTCACCAGAAAGATAAAGATTTGACTTGGAAAGTCTATGTAATACGCATAGAGTTGTGTTTAGAAATCAAAGAGTTGTCCTTCTGGAAATTATTAATAGAATCTATGGTACCGAGCTGATGCCATCAACCCAGGCATTGCTATTTGGAAACGATGAAAAAAGTACAAAATTAAACATTGAAGCTCAGATATGTTTAGGTGAGTTTATCAAAACGACAATACGATTTGAATAAGAATATAATTATACACAAAACTAACAACAAAGAAAAAGTAACTACCCCTAGCAAATCCTAAGCGACCGATATTAGCATAATAACCACATAAATATCTCTAGTCCCCCCCCCCCCACCCCAGCAATTAGCTGAATTATGTTTCGATATTGTTCTCTCCGGCCGTCACATGTTGTATTCTATATGTATGTAAGATTGTAATTAATGCTGTGTATTTCAAACTATGTAAAAGTGGGAGACGCAGTAATAAGTCTATCTTAATGCGCTCCAACAATGCACAAAATGCAATAAAGCATCATATAACCCAAGAGTTGTGCCCCCTGTCCTGTAGCTCTTTTGTACCTGTGGGTAAATTTGTTTGCACTCCAGTGAAAGCGGAAGGGCCCAGAATCTGACACCGGGCGATGAAATGCCAAACTTTATCTGTTGTCTTCCGGGCTGCAATGCCGCTGTTAAAAAACGGAACAAAGAGAGGAAATATCCATGGTTGATGTAACTTTTCACCCATTTCCCACCCGAGAGAAAAATGCGTTGCGTCGAAACTGGGTTCAACAGTTCAAATGGTTCGACCAAACAAGTTTACCCGGATTTGCTCCTTAGAAGTTACATTTTGAAGGAGGTGTTGGTCCAACTTCGCATAACCCGGTGCCAACATTATTCCCATGGAAGGTGGACGCCAAGAGACGGTTAGTTTCTTTCCCTGTGCCGTAGACAATGATCATTGTTGTTATATTTAGCTCTATCGCAACTCGGCATGGCTGCACGTTGTTGAACAATCAAAACACTGCGGGCGGTTTGAAGCAAGTTCCCTGCTTGTCAACCACAGTTGCCTGGCCAGTAGGATATTGGATGGTCGATGTCTACGTATAATTATTTCCAATAAATTATGAAAATTAATAAATATTTAAAAAAAAAATTAAATCGATTTTTTTTTAAATATTTTTTCTAAGTGTATTTCTCTTTCATCTTTGGCTCAATTAAAGTCATTCCCTATAATGTCAAGCCGAGTTACTACAGTTTTTAATTATCTACCATACCCTGCCCTCTATGACATAGAATAAAAGAGAAGTTGGGAATAGAACCGCTCAACACGGTCATTTCAAAACATTCTCATAGACTGAGGGCATTAAGGTTAATTTGAAAATATTTAGCAGATGCTCAGAAAACCATGAAGAATAATTTTTTCAATTCATTTTATTATTTTGGCCAGCCATAGCTGCTTCTGTCACAGTATTTCAAGATATTTGAGAACCTCTGTCATCATTCTATGAAACAATCATTTACATGTACAGCCATAAATGAGACCTGCTACATCAAACCTCTTTTATGGGTTAGAAACACTATGATTTCCCTTCCTTCCACTGTAACAGTCTCAAACTCAATAACAATTTCAGGTAGAAAATCCTCCCATGTCAAGTTCTTTGAATAATGACATCCATTCATTGCTAATAGTGTGTCCCCCCCACATTCTCCCCCCCCCCACAAGTATGTATCCAGCCACACCTGAATCTACATGTATTCTGTGTGTGATGTGCATTCCACACACCCCCCCCCTCCTTCAATTGTTTGCCCTTTAACTGACTCTGGCACATGCCGGTAACCCGTGATGTTTGTACTGGTGCTCACCTAACCCTTTTAGCCTGACAGAGTACATGTATATGTAACAAACTAATACTTGTATATTTCACGTTTTATGTCCCATTGCGAAATGGCTACCGTACTCCGACCTTTATGGTGAATACAATTTGTACTATATATGGTTTTCTTCTACACAACAGTACATGTATACTTGAACAGTTGATAAAATGGTACATTGGCTGCACTTACTTGTTGCAATATACTATTATGACGTGACGTCATAACAAAATGGCTTGTGTTGTGACATCACAATACATGTATAAACTTATGTCGGTTACATGTACACATACATGACATAAGTCAGGCTGCTAATTTACTTCTGTTCATGGATTATACTCTATAATTAGATCCTGGTACATTTCCTCTGCAACATGTACATGTACTTGCATTACATGTATTCATGAATACATGATTACATGTGAAGATAATGGTATTTCTAAATGAGTACCATTGATTGGTGAAAATCCATGATATGGGAATACTCGATATTTCGGTGAGATTTTAATCGATTTCGATGCCAGATACACCAAACTGTTCAGAATTTCCTGCTTTATTTGCATAATAGATTAGGAGATATTTGAAAACAACTTTTCTGTTCTTTATAGACAGGGCATTGAGGTTAATTTAAAATATTTAGCAGATGCTCAGAAAACCATGAAGAATAATTTTTTCAATTCATTTTATTATTTTGGCCAGCCATAGCTGCTTCTGTCACAGTATTTCAAGATATTTGAGAACCTCTGTCATCATTCTATGAAACAATCATTTACACATGTACAGCCATAAATGAGACCTGCTACATCAAACCTCTTTTATGGGTTAGAAACACTATGATTTCCCTTCCTTCCACTGTAACAGTCTCAAACTCAATAACAATTTCAGGTAGAAAATCCTCCCATGTCAAGTTCTTTGAATAATGACATCCATTCATTGCTAATAGTGTGTCCCCCCACATTCTCCCCCCCCCCCCACAAGTATGTATCCAGCCACACCTGAATCTACATGTATTCTGTGTGTGATGTGCATTCTGTGTTTATGGCCTTTTCACAGTCAGCATCCCAAGATATTTCTGTTCAGAGCCACCTCAGAAAAGAACGAAAGCCTACCTTTCCAAATGCTATCCGTTTATTACTTCCCAAGTGGACCAGCCTTCGGAATATATGCGCTTTGTATATCTAAACCTTCCCTTGAGGAGAGAAATTCATTCTTCGCGCCAAAACACGCGCCAGCTCTCCGGCAAAATACACTTCCGTCAGAATTTTACGAACCGGGCTATACAATATTATCAGCGACGATTGGTTGAAATTATCTCCAAAAGCCAGGGGTAGATAATCCAGTGGGCAGGAGATGACGTTTGGATATAATTTCGACCAATCGTCGCTGATAATATTGTATAGCGCGGTTCTTAAAATTCTGACGGAAGTGTGTTTCGTCGGAGTGCTGGCTAAAAGTTTGAAAAGCCGTGTTTTGGCGCGAAGAATGAATTTCTCTCCTCAAGGGAAGGTTTAGATATACAAAGCGTATATATTCCGAAGGCTGGTCCACTTGGGAAGTAATAAACGGATAGCACTTGGAAAGGTAGGCTTTCGTTCTTTTCTGAGAATGTTTTGAAATGACCGTGTTGAGAGGTTCTATTCCCAACTTCTCTCTTATTCTATGTCATAGAGGGCAGGGTATGGTAGATAATTAAAAACTGTAGTAACTCGGCTTGACATTATAGGGAATGACTTTAATTGAGGCAAAGATGAAAGAGAAATACACTTAGAAAAAATATTTAAAAAAACAAAATCGATTTAATTTTTTTTTTTTAATATTTATTAATTTTCATAATTTATTGGAAATAATTACGTAGACATCGACCATCCAATATCCTACAGGCCAGGCAACTGTGTTGTCAACTGTCATCAATCTGAGGATTTGGGGTGAGGAGGGGCTTGAGTGAATCGACTTCTACACATTATTTTTTTTTAAATAACAGACTTCTATCAACTTCAAGTTAAATATATTTATATATTATAACTTTAGTATTTTTATTTTATTTAAATTTTAAAAAATAATCAGGGGAGCCTGAAAGACATTTTTTTGAATTTTAAAGGGGGTACAAATTAAATTGAATATAAACTAAACTATCTAATGTGATAGTGGCTTGAGACCTTATTTATTATCATTATTTCCAGCTCCACAGCTCAATAAAGGCAGAATATCCAATTCATGTGCCAGTACAGACAAATGAGCAACAACCTATTGACCCAGTGTTGGTAATAAACCCGGAATACTTGTATGTAGTTGGTGAAACAGTCGTCAGTGAAGAGGGTATGGGTATCACAGAAGTGTTGACTAAATGTAAGTATACATAATCAACAGGTTAGTGAAAATCCCTTGATCGGGATATTATCCCTTGATCAGGGTATTATACCTCGATCGAGGTGAAAAATGAAAAATGTGGACATCCACACATACCCTGGACTGCATGGATCTTACGACAACATATTTGGCTTCATTGTTCCATGATTTTCAAAGCAACTTATTTCTCCGTTCATGCGACTAATCATCCAAATTAGCCATTTTAATATTTAAAAAATGAAACATGGCTTCAAATGACATATTCAGGGAAATTTATTATGTAACTAAATAGCATGCTATGAGATAATTCCATGAATTGCATGAATGTAGATGCATTGACTGATGAGTAAATTAGATTAAATGCACAATTTCCTACCATGCACATACATGGCAGGGTCAGAATACCCAGACCAGAGGTCTGTTTTTTATGTGCACATGCTAGCAGATTAGATTATGGGTCTGTCAATTAATCTTGATTTATTAACTACATGTAGGCATTGGCTCTCAAATCCTGCAACTTGCACATGACCTTCCGGACATCGAAGTATGCCATCACATGCCATTTTTATTTACAGAATAAATTTCACCAAATATGTCATTTGAAGCCATCTTTCATTTTTGAAATATTGAAGTGGCTAATTTAAATGATTAGTCGCATAAAACGATGCAATAAATTGATGTGAAAAACATGGAACAATGAAGCCATAGATGTTGTTGAAAGATTCATGCAGTCCGTGGTATGTGTGGATGTCCACATTATCCATAAATATATAAAAACTGAAGTTGACATAGCCCTATACCCCATTCGAGGTATCTATAGGTCTATACCTCGATCAAGGTATTTTCCCCAACCTGATCAACCTGAGTAAGTTTCAAGAGTTATATGCAAAGCTTCCAAACACTTTTTTTTATCAGGGACTGTTATCCTACATGTCCAGTGCAATGTATTGCATAAAATGCCCACAGTGATCATACATGGGAGATAATCCAACAATAGGTAGTTGAATGAACATAAGATATTATTTGATACATGATGTATACTGATATGAACTAGTCAAGTTTTGACAAATTATTCCACCTAGTCACAAAACAATTGTAAACTAAGTTGCACATGTTTATGTTATTCGTCCTATCGCTGTACTAGGGCTGAATTTAATCAGATTTTATGGATTATATAGATACAAGCAGGTCTGTTATAACTGTGAGATAAATTTGCAGTGTACATGGAGTTAAATATGTTTAATTTGTCGATTAGTATAATTCAAGGACGATTATAGGTAAATATGCGATATTGCTGTCTCAGACAACCCAGCTTCACAGCGAGCTGTTCCTACCCGTAACTGACTTTCATAAGATTATAACTTTAGGAAATACAGATAAATTGCTATGAATAAAAATTTAAAGAAATAAAATGTATCCTCCAGTAATTATCGGAGGACAGTTAGTTCACAAAATACACTGTACTAAAGTTTAAGAACTTTTTGACATACATAATCAATTTATTAAATAAAATTGGCACCAGACCATGTAGAATTGAATTTTCATCCCAGTTGTGCGGGTCGTTAAAAGTTGATGGAACAGCTTATTGGTTATTGTCTTTTCTTGTTCAGCGAGAGTACTCTATTTTGGTAGTAATCCCTAACCAGTTCATGCAGTGACAATAATTTGCTACAGAATGTATACTGCCCTGATTGAGTTTTATCTAATTGTGTTTGTATTTCAATGACCTATAGGAACAGGCAAATACTGGACCCCACTCTCATTGTGTGCATTGGTAACAGGATAATGGATTAGATCGGCTTGTGGACCTCATGTGAATACCAGTTATCCTCTCCTACAAGGAAAGGAAGTTACACCTGGAGGTGAGGAAATCTTATTATCACTGCATGTCTGAGAAAAAACTGTGATATCCTGTTCATTTCTAAGAGGTGGTATGTCCCACCAGCTGTGGGGAAAGGGGTGCCAAACTAGTTATTTGTAGCTTATTTTGAAAAAAAAAAAAAACGTCTAAAGTGATGTCCCCAACAATTTTTTGTTGTTATTTACCTGGCATGTTTCAGGGTCAGCCCCTTGACTTACTGTACATTAGGCTAAGGGGTTAAGAGTTTCAAAGTTGTTTCAAATATATTCTCAGTAACAGATCCATATTGCCTTCTGATGAAATGTTTTATAACACTTTTTATACGCCCGTCAAATTTGACGGGACGTATTATGGTATAGCGTCGTCCGTCCGTCCGTTAACTTTTTCTCGTCAATGCAACTTGTCATAGAGTTTTCAGTGGATTCTTCTGAAATTTGTTACACCTGATCGGTACCATGTGAATATGTGCACAAACTTTTTTCGGCCCAATTCGACGTTTTCTTGAGTTACTCCCCTCGATTTTGATCTGAAATCCTTGTATTTGGAACCTACTGTCTTCGTCAACACAACTCGTCCCAGAGTTTTCAATGGATACTTCTGAAATTTGGTATGCATGATCGGTACCATGTGTAATTGTGCACGAACTTTTTTCGGCCCGATTCGACGTTTTCTTGAGTTACTCTCCTTGATTTTTGTCGAAAATCCTTGTATTTGGCACCTACTGTCTTCATCAGCGCAACTCTTCTCAGAGTTTTCAATGGATTCTTCTGAAATTTGGTACACATGATCGGTACCATGTGTAGATGTGCGCAAACTTTTTTCGGTCCGATTCAACGTTTTCTGGAGTTACTCCCCTTGATTTTGGTCTGAAATCCTTGTATTTGAAACCTACTGTCTTCGTCAACACAACTCGTCCCAGAGTTTTCAATGGATACTTCTGAAATGTGGTATGCATGATCGGTACCATGTGTAATTGTGCACGAACTTTTTCGGCCCGATTCGATGTTTTCTTGAGTTACTCCCCTTGACTTTGGTCTGAAATCCTTAATTTGGCACCTACTGTCCTCATCAACACAACTCTTCCCAGAGTTTTCAATGGATTCTTCTGAAATTCGGTACACATGATCTGTATCATGTGTAGATGTGCATAAGCTTTTTTCGAACCAATTCAACGCTTTCTTGAGTTATCCGCCCTTGAATTTAGTCTGGAATACTTTTATTTGGCTATCCGCCCTTGATTTTAGTCTGGAATACTTTTATTTGGCACCTAGTCCTCGTCAACGAAACTCGTCCTGGGGGTTTCATTGCATTCTTTTGAAATTAGGTGCACATGATTGGTGCCAAACTTATTTCGAGTTGATTCAACAGTTTCTTGAGTTACTCCCCTTGATTTTGGTCTGAAATCTTTTATTTGCCACATACTATCCTCGTGAATGCAACTCGTCTCAGACTTTTCGATGGATTCTTTTGAAATTTGGTACATATGGTCGGTATCATGTGTAGATGTGCACAAATGTTTTTGAGCTGAGTCGACGTTTTCTGTATGCTCAACCATATTTGTTTCTTGTATTAATTTATTATGATAGCTCGGGCATTCAGAATATACTAATCGTTTTTCATTGTTTGACTTCCAGCTTATGTTTGCAGCCAGTTCAAGGGCACACTGTGGTCCAAAGTAAGGAGACGCATCACTCAGAAATGCCATGATGCAGCAAGGTCAGGTAGAGTACGCCAGAAAACACCAATGAAGAAGCATGATCTCCACATGTCGGAAGAACTGGTGGACTCTTCTTCAGCTTCACTCTCATCTGCTGTGGATTTGTCATCCTCTGACGATGACAATGACAGTCCCCCAAGGAATGCTAAAGGCCATCCCACAACAGGTGGGAAAAGACCAAGACAGATTTTTTTAAACCTTTGAGGGATGAAAAAAAACCATTCTACTTGACACAGACTTTCATTGTGCTTCCTATTTTGTGCTCGGGTGTTTTAAGACATGGTACAATATATATTTTATGCTGTTAAAGAATAAAAGGTGAAATACGCGTGGATTTTGCTTCTGCTGGTGGTTATTTTAAGGGATGGATGATATTGCAGGAGGAATCGGGACAGACTAGACAGTCTGTACAAATGACATGCCCTTTCAAATAGAAGATGCCCCCTCCCCCACACCCCAGAAATTCTGTACAGATGGTGTTTTGTGCACCCTGCCCCGTAATTTCCTCATTTGTGAGGATACTGCAGAGTGCTCTGCCCAATTCATTCCCCACTCCCAAATAACTACCCCGAAAATAACCCATTGTTGGTACATTCGGGGGCGACAACCCCGAGCCATCCCCTAGGGTTACTGTGGAGACGTTGCCATACCTCTTTGTGGGGGTTTCTGCCCCATATTGGAATTACTGCCCCGCAGATTCCCCACGTGGGGATATTGTGGGGTTTTGTCCCATGCTGGAATTACTGCCCCGCAGATTCCCCACGTGGGGATGTTGTGGGGTTTTCTGCCCCGCAGATTCCCCACGTGGGGATATTGTGGGGTTTTCTCTCCCATATTGGAATTATTGCCCCGCAGATTCCCCACCTGGGGATGTTGTGGGGTTTTCTGCCCCGCAGACTCCCCACGTGGGGATATTGTGGGGTTTTCTCTCCCATATTGGAATTACTGCCCCGCAGATTCCCCACATGGGGATATTGTGGGGTTTTCTCTCTCATGCTGGAATTACTGCCCCGCAGATTCCCCACGTGGGGATATTGTGGGGTTTTCTGCCCCGCAGATTCCCCATTTGGGGATATTGTGGTTTTCCGTTCCATGCTGGAATTACTGCCCCGCAGATTCCCCACGTGGGGATGTTGTGGGCTTCTCTGCCCCGCAGATTCCCCACGTGGGGATATTGTGGGGTTTTCTGTGCCATGCTTGACTTACTGCAGAAATATTGTGGGTCTATCCCATACCAGATTTAAATATAGTTCCCCGCATCATCCCCACATGTAGGGAACACGTGGGGCTGAGGTTGGGATAGTGCGGGGATTTAATTCAGCTAAGCAGCATTAAGAAACTCCTTTTCCATGACTAAGTCCAATGTGGGGATTTTACCAAATCCCTACGCATTCCCCACATTGGCTGTCCTACACATTCCCCACATGATCCCTACACAGCTTGCCCCACATAAACCCCACCAATTCCCCAGCTTATTGGTTTGTAAGGGTATTTCTGAAGCTAGATTGGATGCAACAGAAGTGAAATATTGATTAAATTTATTAGCTATTGTAACATTGTCAGATACAGCTTTGCCATCAATTGTGAAAAAGTCTGGTGTTTTTGGTTTTTGGTTTCTATTCAGGAGTTGGTTCAGCACTCTCCATGTCCCTTTGATATCTTGGTTGCATTCATTAAATTTTCTGTCAAAATAGTGTTTTTTAGATAATCTAATAGCATGATTACGCTTAATCAAGATGCAAACGGTGGTACGGCCCGACGAAATAGTCAAAGATTCTCTTTCTAATTGACTTTAGCGCTGTTCAGTTTCGAATAGCGCGCGACTGGCACAACTAATCAATGTTCATTAACCCCCTATACTCCGGTGGAAGAGGGGTTTATTAGAATAGTCCTGAGCTATGTAGACCTCAGAAACTGTTTTACATCAAGAGTGGAAAAACTAGAAAGAGTTAGACTCTAAAACTTGCCTAGTTGGTCACAGTTGTAATATTGTGAGTCTGTATAGTTTTTGGGCTATGGCAGATGAGAACTGATAGTGTCTTGCGAAGAAATGCTCGAAATTGGGAGGGTAATTTTTACACGGAACGTGGATGTTGTTGTTGTTTTACTTTAATAGATGGGACGCGATAAGCGATGGTATGTTCCTGCTGTATAGATTTTACCCCTGGTATTGGTGCTCTCAGTCTCTGCACAGAGTTGATGATGGTAATGGCTTTGCGACCACCGTAAAAGTGTATTTCCAGTATGGCGATTTTTCCGAAAAATAAAGCACAAATTTCTATTCCAGATCAGGAATGTTGAAATCATCGACGTTTACGCCTTATTTGCCCTGGTCATTATTACCAGGGCACTTTGGAACATATTCTCCATCAACTTCGGAAGAAAGATACGAAATTCATCGCTTGAAATGGCGCAAGGCGGAGCGCCAATTTTCTGCGAACACAGAAAGGGCTACTTTTCCTTGAACGAAGTCGATAACTGACAGTAAGAATCTTATACCATTTCTCCGCTAGAAAATCCCAAGTTTGTGTTTTATTATGAATCCATTGAAATAAACTCCGGAGATTCAAGAAAAAATGTTTATCAAATTATGAAGTACTTATTCTTGGTTTTGCGACAAATCGCGTGTTCAAATCATGATACGGTCTCTTCTCAAATTGCTCAAATCAGAGGGGCTAGGCTCGTCCCTTGATAAGACGTTAAACGTTGTGCCCAAATTTGAATGTGTCAATCTTTTCTTCTTTCATTGAGAATCAATGTTCAGTTTGTTGATGGAGATTCCTCATCAATAAGTGTGATATTTGATTCAAAACCTACCTATTTTGCCAGAATTCAAGGAATTTGAATATCTTCACTAATTTGGACGCGTTTCAATTCCCTGCCTAAAGGAATTTTATTGCGCCGAATAAAGGGTACGTGTGCCCAAATTAGGGCAATCTAAAGCCCTGATCGTGTACAAATCTCCGTGCTCAAACTCCTTCACGATTTCCTGCTCGGTTGTATTCCACGTGTATGTCAATTTGTTTTCTTTCCCATTGAGATTATCTTGCCGAATACTTCAAATAAATTGCCTCAAACCTTGACTCAAAAATAAGCAGCGGACATTAGCTTATGAAAGTTTTGTATTTTGGGATACCATATTGGGGGGATGACAAACCTGGGGAGGGAAGTGACTCAATTTTCTCGAGGGAAATGTTTTTTAGGGGAACTAACTGGAGGGAATTGCTTGGGCGGGGGGGAGCGGGGCGTGGCCAGCTTCCGGTATGGATGATATATATCGTGGGGAGGGGGGGTGGTGTCCTTCAATCAAGACTATACTTCTGCAGCATTGTCCTTGAGGAAGGGGTAATGAGCATCAGAATAAAATCATGTAAAAACGATACATCAATCAGTTGACTTTTTTGATATCTTTCAGTTCGTCCTACAGATTACAACTGGTGGAGGGTGTAGGGAAATTAGGCTGCAGACTTCTGTGAATTAAACAGTATCCCCGATGCACATACGAAATAGCTCTCCCACTCCCACCGTTTTCGGTAGAGCGTCTCACTTTCAGTTAAGGGTGCGCTTCCCGAATCCCCTACCCATCATATTCTGTGGCGCATGGTTGGATCCAGGGGCTTCGTTGGGGGAATTTCCCATGTCTCTCATTCTTTTCATTTTCAGTAAAGTATCACAGGTTCGGTTCCCCATGCGCGCCGGTAATTCCAGGCTCACATACCCTGTGGTACATGTACATGCCTGGGTCCAGGAGCAGCGTTGTGTGAAACTCGCACGCTCGTCCCTTTCTTTCTCGGTGAAGCGTCACACCCCTCGCTGTGCATGCGCACTCCCGTCAATCACAAACTTGTCCCTACTGTACCAATCAGTACCAAGCCAATGAGCAAGTCTTGAACCATTACGCACCCCGCCCAATATTAGAAGACTTCCAAGCTTAAAATTTTCTGCGAACTGTATGTGTACAATAAGGAATCATGCATGTGGATGCCCGATACACAACTGACATGTTCTGACTTTTTTCGACATAGAGAATCTGTATCTAGAGTCACATTTACCGTTGACCTTGCACACCATTATATGATGTGCCCGGAGGTGATCTTTGACCCTGCGTAGTTTCTGGTGTTGGTTGCACGCATGCCCAAGGTCAATAGGCACTTCCGGTCACGTGAGTCATAAGTGCTGAAGATGATTTTGTTATAGATGATTTAAGTGCATATCTGGTTGCTGCCTTGAAACTGAGGAATGAGATAATGCACCAGATACAAACCAGTATTTTGTCTATATACTAATGCCATATTTTGTATGTTTATACTGTATGTTTGTGTTAAAAAACAGTATGTCTGAATGCTTGCCATATTTGCCGATCAACTGACTAATTAGTAGGCTGGATAACTCCCAATTTTGTGTTTATTCTGCTCGATGAGCGCCATAATGGGCAATTCCTACCATAGTTCAAGTTAATCCCTGGGCAATGCTGTCTGACCTCGATGGCATCGGGCGATAAACGGACACCTGGATGGCCGCTTGAGCTATGGTTCTTTAATCCGAGTGCTTCCCTGTGACTTTAGCCCACAATATATTTTTAATCGATGATAACTGGTATATTTGCGACCTGAAGTTGCGAGAATTATCATAAACGTAAACTTATTGGTCCTTTCTTGGAATAGTAAGAATATTTCATCCATATTATCATATTTACACCAGTTATCAATAGTAGAAAGACCCGTTTCATGTTATAAACATTGGAGAGAGATAAATGAGGACCCGCGCACGCGGTAGTCCACGTGATGTGTACCAATGTTGCCGACACCAGGTCAAGAAAGCATTGTCCAAGGATTAATTTGGAAAGCCTTGTCGGTTGAATAAAGTTATTTATATTGTCATGCCCTCACAGCCCTTCCTGGAAAAGGAAATCATCATGCTTTCTTGCATTCTACAGATTTCTGACTACTCTGTACAAATCGAAACAATGGAATGGCACAGCGACGCTGATTTTCAGTTGGAAAAAAGTGTAGCCGTTGGAGCCCATTGGAAGCGACAGGGAAAGATACTCTTCGAGTTTTGCTACTATCACGATGGTAGGTCTGATGTACGGTGGAACATATGAACTCATTACTTTATAACGTAAAATTATGATTGGTGCGAGCTTTCCATTGTCCGGTTAGACGTCAGAGATTATATTGTCGCTCAATCAAATGCTCCATCTCGATGTGCCCTTGTATTGCCTATGACAGGGAGGAGCAGCAAGAGCTGAGAGGCCGTGATAGTGAGTCTATGTCTAGGTTCAATAGAGGGAGGAGAATTGGAACAAAGTATGATGGGCGGCCAATCCTGTTTCACCGGTGCGACGGACCAACCTAATGTTGTTTCAGGACGCGGGTTGGTGCGGACCGAATGTTGGGATCCAGTTGACTTTTGAACGTCAGCCTTTATGAGAATATATCCATTGTGCACAACAATACCTTTGTGCAACTGTCACCAGGAATCTGCGTCTTAGTTAGTGATACTGCCTTTCCACGAATACGTGCGCTTTTCTATTTCCAATGAGGTTCGCCAGCTCGAACTGACGCCAGGCGGCTACGTATACCAAGAAGTAATTGGTGCATGCCCATGTCGTTTTTATGGACGTCACAAAGGCAACGTCATAATGTAACGACGTTATAACTAGATATATTTTTTGTCATTTAGAAAGCAGTATAACAGTATTTTCGTTATTTTGGGATTACACTATCCTAGAATAGCACAAATTCTAGTGCTGAAAAATTGGTCGAGTCCCGTGCGAGATTCGAACCAGCGGCCTCAGAGGAGACCCGTTGGCCGAGTGGTTTGAATCGCCGACATACAGTGTTGGCGATTAGTTGTCTGACTTTGGGGTCGCTGTTTCGAATCTCGCATGGAACTCAACCACGAGACTCGAACCAGCGGCGTCAGAGGAGGCCCGTTGCCCGAGTGGTTTGGATCGCCGACATTCAGTGCTGACGATTAGATATCTGACTTTGGGGTCGCTGTTTCGAATCTCGCACGGAACTCACCCAATTTTTCAGCACTAGAATTTGTGATATTCTAGGATAGTGTAATCTCAAAATAACGAAAATAACGTTATAATTGTTCGTTTTATGACGCCACGTCTTCTTACCCTCTGGAGCACTAGCGCCACCTAGCGTGGCTGGCGATACCCATTGATGGACTTTATTCATAAATGATTTTATCATATAATATAATAATGTTCATTTCCATTATTATATGCCCCTTCTCAAAGGTACTGAGGTTCAGAGGTTCATTATCCCAAGCGAAGTGTAGGAATATAATTAGTTCTTTGTTATTCAGCAAGATCTGAAGATGAATATAATTGCGACTGCAAATTTGTACATTTCAAGGTATGTAGGTCTGATGTCCGAATTCTCATAGAGATGACAACGACAGAGAGCGAACTCAAATACATGATTGTAGACAAGTAGAGTGAGATAGCTGTTCAGATATAATCCAAAGTAGTAGGTTGGCGTAAAATCAAGTGTAAATTTGAGGGGGTTTTTTCTTCAGATATCTGAAATTGTAGCTGCTGGTGGTAGTATTTAGTGATGTAACAATTTCGTTATTCAATCTCAATTATTTCGAATGATCGATTTTGTGGGATATTTCGGGTGACTTAACTTCCGATAAACGAAAGATAACGAAAACCATTAATATCTTCAATGAAATTGGGTTATTTTTGTTTGGTCATGCGGCTGGTGTAAGAGACCGGTGTTAAGTCCTATCAGGCCACTACATAATTTTCTACTATTTTTCTGTTCATTTCCAGCTTGGCCTAGCGGTAATTATCGACTTCCTAATCCTCAATCGGCTGATTGTCCAAGTAAAGGTAAAAGGAGTGTAACGGCCTTATCGAACTCGTTGTAACACGTTGTTTAACGCTTTTCCATATTTCACATATTTGATTATATAAAGAAATCTTTAGGTGACCATTTATTGATACAGGTAGACACAACATGTTTTCATTGTTCTTCTTAATGATTGATATTCACTTCTACTCTAACTCACAACCAACAGAACAGTTCACCATTAACGATGAACCAATACCTTCGTTTCTGGGGGAAATTGTACGAGGAGAGAGGGGAATTACAGACTTGGAAAGAGAGACTCGAGAGCTAGGAATGTGTCAGAGAGTTCAATCCGAATCAGATACTCCATGGCCACAAGGAAGATACTGCCTTTATCGTGGAACTCGATCATGCGACTGTCCATCAAACTTCATAGCTGGTCAGTATAACACTTGATATTTTCAAGACGGAATAAATGTCTTAAAGATGTAGTCATTTGTAATGAACTTTTATTAAAATTCCAATGCTATGTGGAACTTTTCCAGCTGTATTGCTGCATAACCGGAATCGAATTTGAATGTTGACCTCCTATTTTGATGCCCTGTCCGTCTCGCCATTTCTATAGGTTAGGATGTATCGCTTGCATGGCTTGATCAACCAATTCCCATCTGTCTGAATGAAATCGCCTGAAAAGTTAGCGACCGATTGTCTTCAACTTCACCTTTCGCTACTGACCAACATCTATATTCATATCATTAAGGATGTCCGCTGGTGGTGAATCAAAGTAATTAACTTTTTGAATGATGTGTGTTGTTGCATTCATAATTGTGTAATATGCGGAAAAACAAAGAAAAAAATATAGGTTGATGTGCATTTTTTTTAGCTGTATGCAACGTTAAGTGGACTGACCCATGCTCAATTTGATAAACCAGAAAACATAGAGAATAGCCCTAGTTTTGAAGCATATTTATGAAAAATTCATATAAATATTGTTTAACTTTTTCTTATATTTTAACTGTTTGCAGATAATCACAATGTCTATCGAAATTTATCAAATTGGATGGATGTTGCAGTGCAAAATTCTCAGCTAGAAGGCTTTTAAAGGAAATCTACATCTATTAACCTAGGATAACCCAACAGGGGAAACAGGCAAAATGGCTGCTAAAGCCAAAAACCACCAGCGCACATCCTTAAGGCATTTCCTCAAATATTATTATAGTGATCGCCCCCCCACCTCCCACCTCCGATTCCCCCACCACTCGAACACGTTTCCACACTAAATTATGTCTTCCTACTGCAAGAATATACCATAGACATTCAATAAAATATTTTGTAGCAGAAAAATAATTCCGGGTTACATATGAAATATTTAGCTGTTCTTCGCGAATTAGCGAACGTATTCTACCATAAAAGACACTTTCTGATAAAAGACAACTGCCTAAATTCCGAGACACAATTTTTCTAATTTCTTAAATTTAAATATTTAAATAATGTAATGAAAAACGTGTTTGTCTATATCTAATATTGAAAGCTGGATCATATATAAAGACTTGTTTTCTTTATAATACCGTGCATAGAACAAGAATGTCAAATTTCAGGTCTGGGAAAATAACCGAAGAGGCCTATGAGGCGGTCTGTTCATGAGAAATGAGAATTGACAAGCTCAAAATAAAAATATTAATAGTACTATTGCTTTAACGAAATAAATTACCGACACATAAACCTTTCTAATGATCATGACCAATCTATGTGAATTGTGCATCATATTGATCCGAAATAGGTTGCTTACGTTGGTTTGCAATGATGTATACGTCACACGCGTGAACCGCGTACTGATTGTTAACTTGACCTACTTATCTGGCCTAGTGCACCTTTAATACTTCACTGTAAAAACAATTTGTTTGATAAAGAAGAAAATATTTTCTTTTATTATATACTTGGTGATGAGATAGTGAAAATTATCAACTGAATAAAAGCGATATTTTCACTGCAGTGCTGATATGACAAATGACGTCACAGCGCACAAACACCTTGGTAACAATAATAAGGCAATTGATCGAATGTCCACAAGGTTTATGCGCCAAGGAAAAAAGCTAAATATCTTGGAAGGATTTGCATGTTATTATACCTTATGATGGCCAGATTATGACAGGAAATAAATCGCAAATATGCATAAAATGAATAAGAAATACCCGGAACGGTGACAATGGGATCGGCTCGTCAGGTACGCCTGAACCTATGCAAACAAGAACGTGGCCGTGTAGCGACAGCGACTGCAGCCGGACCAGAGCAGTGAAGAGTGCAACACGAACTGGCGCAGAAAATAAAACACATTACCCAGCTGAAGGTTCGAACTTAGGATCATATCATGAAAATGTCGCACAAAAGTTGACGAGAAAACACGAAAAAGACAACGTAATTCAACGACAGTGAACTCTTGACAGTGAGTATTCATTCAGAATCGAACAAAATCACAAAGAAAATTCTCTATGCCCACAACATCGTCGAAGTTCCACACAACAACCACGCACGACCGGTAAATCTGGCTATAACTCATCGTACTCATTCGATTTTGCTAAATCAAAATTGTGCTTGCTGTAGCATAAGCACATCATACATAAAATTTGTTTCATGTAAATCTTAAATTCAAAACTTGGAATTGTCTTCATAAGTTCATGCCTACCTTCCGTCAAAAAAACTTAAACGAATTGCACTGTTTCACAAGAGCTGAAATATTTGCTGCTACCTACCTGGCCTGGGCGATTTGGGGTGTATCGCAGCCTGAGGAGGGGGCGGGGGTGGAAGTGCCCCCCCCCCTATATATTTTCTCTACCACTAAGGCTAGAGCGCTGAAACTTACCACACAGTATCTTGGGTTCAAGCTCTACCGGGAAATGTAAAAAATCTCAGATGGCCGCCATGATAACGTCACAGTGACGTCATCTTCTCGGCAGCAATTTTTCGGCGTTTTT
>JAVTVY010000315.1:0-34202 GCA_036873755.1 Hanleya hanleyi | reverse complement strand
TGATCAACCGGCAATGGGTTCCAAAGTCACAGGATTAAAGAGCCGAAACAGAGGACTGTGGTGATCAGCGCTTAGTTCACTTGCGTTTCCTGGTGTAAATGGAATAGGATACAAGCATTGTTACATGTATATGACTGATAGATTGTTGAAAGCGACTTCAATTCACACACTCTCCCCTTGATTCACTTGCTTTCTACCATGTCGACATGAGAACAATCAATAGCATGTCTGGATACAACAAGAAAGGACAGTGAATAAGAAAGAACAGTCAAACCATAACTGTAAACAAGTGAGCCGGATGAAAGAATTTTGCTGTAAATATGATTCATAGTGCTATTTTATGTATGGAAGAATTACTGTTTTTGTGTAAAAAATACACTAAAATATTCTTCTGAAATCGGATTTGTTGATTTTTATGGTGTGCTATCGTATATGTACTGCTATCAACACAAGTTAGAAACTCATCTACTGCAGTTCTTTAGTAAAAATTTCTTACAGCTACTTTCTCCAGTTACAGCCAGATGAGCTACAGTGCCATGGCACTATCTTTATGGTGTGCCATCTTATATGTACTGCTATCTTTTGGATTGGGTGGACCGTATCTAGTGTATACCTTACCGGTACCTTCAGATGTACCTTAATGATACCTCCAGATATAAAATGGCTGACCATATATATATACCTTCCTGGTACCTTGCGTAAGACCCTATACCTTGATGGTACCTCTGGATGTACCTTACTTGCGCCTTGCTCTTGAACTGGTTTTATCCTCATGTACCTACACTATACCTTAACAGTACCTTAGTGATACCTTGTTGCTGTGCCTTACTGATACCTTATTCAAGCGAGGTACAGTTAAGGCATCATTAGCATTTTTGGAACGTACCTTACCTGTACCTTGTCCATGTTGGATCAAATGACAAATTTGGAGGTACAGATAAGGTATATGCCTTAACTGTACCTGTCCTGTACCTATGTCAGATCTATGGCCTGTACCTTATTGAGACCTTCTTGATACCTTAATGATACCTTGTTACTGTGAGGGATGCCAAGCTTGTGTTCGTATAATAATGATATTAACTAGTAATCTCGAGTATATCAGGTAAATATCTCAATTGGGATATTTGAGCCCATAATTTGGGATAGTATCCCCAACCTTCCCGTGCATGTCGTGTAAGAATCTCCATGATTACATTTATTTCACCCGATTTCAATTCTTCTCCCATACATTTAATTTATTCTTGGTAACTGTGGGCTAAAATAATCAATCTACTTGGACCTTTGGTGTCTTTTTGCCAAACTGCTTCCAGGTATTTACATTTGAGGCTACGGTTCTTTCCAAAATGAACAAAGATATCTACCTCCTCATTTCTATTATTCCCCATGTCCCCTAGGCCTGCACTATTTACTGGCCGGCCGCCTGTTGTTGTTTTTCCACAGCCCGGACTACTGGGCCTTCATCCACACCTGTAAATAAAATGAGATATTTATGCAGCAAACTACATGATGTATAAACTGAATGGAGTTACCTCCCTTATCTTTCTATCATGTGCATTTTCACGCTGTACTGCCAGCGACGTATCTGACAGCTTGATAAAAGCACATCGCCAAATTTTTATTGAACTAAAGAATATATAGCGTAAATTGGATCTAATTTTATGGAAGTGTGGAGAAGTGGAATTTGAAATCTTATTCGTTAAGTGCTATAATTTAAATAATCAAAATATGCCTTTACGGAGCTGCAAAAATAACAAGAGTTATCTCCCCATTCGCAGGTCAGCTTCAACACTACAGTAAATGGGGCAAACTCGGTTTTTCATTATTTTCTCAAGAACCAAGTGAGCGAAATATATTTAACTTCAGTATGATTTGAAGGATCACAGTCGCCCGCCTACACATACTAAAATTTGAGCTCACAGTTGTGGACAGTTTAGCGTTGGCGGTCGTTTTATACATTTTTCCTATACCACTCCAGGTTATCGGTCAACGGCGAAATTGGGAGGTAACTATGTGCAGGTTTTTGCCGGGAGCATCATTTTCGGGTTCATCGACAGCGGGCTGTTGTTGGTGTTCCGTTTCCATATATTGGGTGTCTTGTTGTTTGTGCTGCATCAACCATCGATAACGTGTTGACCGAAGCAGGGGACTAGTCGAGTCCTGCAGGTATCTTTTATATCCCCTACGCTGTTCCCGTGCCAGATTGATCACTGTCGATAGCTCGTTCGTGTGGACAGAGTACGGCAAAAACAGGTTCTTATCTTAGCCTTTTTAAAAATGGCGGCGCCTTTGGTCACGTGTCATATCATAAAAATAACAAATCAAACTACAAAGGAAATATCAGGAATTCGGAGTAAATGAAATATGAAACAAACTGGTAACCAATTTTTCACCATGACCAGGCGAAAAATGCATGTATAATAGACCCCGTGTTTGCTTCAAAGTTTAAATGAGGAACGGAAACAACCGACATTTAACGAAAATTATCCTAAGTTTGTGTGTGGAGCGAAAACAATCTAGCTCCAGAACTCACTTTAGCTGCGAAAACTGACCTCTGGCCTAGTGGATTTCTGGGAGCAGAAACGGAAACGTCGCACTTGTTTGTTTACTTTCTTATTTATTCTACTTTTTATATGTTTTGTACTCTGTCCCAAATGGGATGCTCAGTGCAATAAAGAATCTTATCTTATCATGCACACAATTAATTTTCGGCGGAACCAATCTCGCATTCGTCTATTTCCGTATTGGCGGAAATTAGCCCAGTTGCTGAGTTCTGGTGATAGATTGCTATTATTCAACTAAACATAGAAATAGTTTTGTATAATTTGAATGAGTTATGTTCGTTTGGTTAAAATTAACTGAATTTCACAATAAAATGCACCCGGATCTCTCGATTATCAAAGGCACTATTTCTTAGCCGGCTCACTGCTTGATCGTCATACGCTCCCCACCAGTGGGGATTTGTGCGTTCTGTGTGAGAGGCTTGTTCCGCCAATACGGAAATAGCCGAACGTGAGATTGGAGCGAAAATAGCCACGTCAATTGAGAATTGCGCCGGACTGCAGCAAGCACATTTTGGCCATTTCATTGGATGGAAGTTTGTTTATTTAACAACATCCGGGTGCCAGATTGGAAGATGGCGGTGACACGAAACCACAGTGATGCGAAATTTTCGCATATAAACGCGGTCACGAGAAGCAATGGTATACCTTTTCAGCACATCGTTTCGCCGTCATTCAGTTCATTCACAGTTCACTATATTCGAGTTCACAAATGAAGATGACGTTTTGGACATTGGAGAGTCAAATCAAATTCGGAGGTGCAAGAAGGAGAAGATGAACAACACTGATTGGGATTTGGACGCTGAATGCCGAGTGAATTGGAAGGACAAAAGTGAGAAATTGATCGTGGTATCAGCCAAAGTTCTTCGATTCGGTGGTAAGATTGACCAACTTTCTCTCCTTTTTATTTCTAGAGGCTCCGTTTAGCTGATATAGAACTTTCAACTTAGTTTGAAAAAGAAAATCGCCAAGGCCGCAATTTAATTCAAAAAAGGTGTTCGTTTGTGGTACGAGACTTTCACCTAAAATTATGTTGCGATCCGTCGATAGATAGGGAAATACATATATTTTTATTCTGGGTAATGTAATTGCATAGGAAAAAAGATGTAATTTTGTATAAACCCTTCAATAATAAAAATAGAATGCCACTGAAAAGTTTTGGGTAGTTGGCGTTACCACAAACAACTTTTTTTAATTTGGCCAATTCGACTGTATTATATACCTCTATGATCAAAATGAATAAGCTTGATGTGCACCTGGGATTGAATTGAAATCTGCCATTATTCCAAATTGAGAAATGTGTGCGAATCGGTAGTCGTATGTAAGATAGAGATAGAACAAGGCATAATTACTCTTATCGTCGCTTGAGATAAATTAATTTGAGGTTTTTCTTGGGGACATCCAAGTATAGCCTGCACAATGGCAGCAGTGCACAGCCTCAACCACAGGTGGGAGTGAGATATATAAAATGTGTCAAAGATGACTGTGGATTTTCAGAGTTTTAGAAAGAATGAATTTGGTAGTTCAATTTTATTAGGAGTCTTCAAAGGTTTATAAATGGGCTGATAAGTGAATAACCCAGTAAAGACAGTTGTAATATTGTATTTCACTTCCATTCAGGATATTTGAAGTATATACACATCCATTTAACAAGTGTTAAGATTATTGATTTATTCCATATTACAGTGATTTTTAAGTATGAAGCCCGGGATTGCAAATATGATTCTGTAGTGCGTTTTGCCTACAATAGAGTATCATGGGAAGATTGAATGTTGAACTCGTAAAATTTTTGACTTCCCATATGTTGAATTCAGCATATTGATGTAGGTTTAGCAGCTTTGCCAGTTATCAGAATATCTTTTTCCATTCATAGAATCATATTTATTATGCCCCCCTCTAATTAGAGGAGAGGGGAGGGGAATATAGCGATCGCTTTGTCCGTCCATCCGTCCGTCTTTCCATCCATCCGTCTGTCCGTCCGTCGGTCCGTCCGAATTTCTTGTTCGCGCGATATCTCGGTTAATATTTGATGGACATGATTGAAACTTCCATGGAATGTGGCCAGTGCCTCGTAGAGTTTTTTTCCGAGTTCCGGTATAATTTTCAAGAGTTATGGCCCTTTTTCTGAAATCTCTGTGAATGGGACTTGTCCGGGCTGGATCCTGGTTAATATTGTATGGACAAGTATGAAATTTGCATGATATGTAGTCAGTGCCCCACAGTTGTGCAGCGTAAAGTTTCTCCCCATTTCGCTTATATTTTCAAGTGTTATGGCCCTTTGTTCCTGAAATCTCTGTGAATTGGGACTTGTCTGGGCTGAATCTTGGTTAATATTATATGGACAATTTTGAAATTTGCAGGATATGTGGTCAGTGCCCTATAGTTGTGCAGCGTGAAGTTTCTCCACGTTTCGCGTATATTCTCAAGAGTTATGGCCCTTTGTTCTTCAAGTCTGTGAATTGGGACTTCTCTGGATCTCGGTTAATTTTGTATGGACAAGTATGGAATTTGCATGATATGTGGTCAGTGTCCCATATATTTATTTTGTTCAGGCCGGATCTCAGTCCATAACCAATTTGGACTGGGAAAATGGCTATAAAATTGTTATTCTACATTCCAAAGCAGACCACATAGGTCCTGAAGTATGAAATTGCTCCAACAAGAGTGAATTGGGTGCAAAGTTCGAAGTTCACTGATCGCTTCATAATTTCACCACAATATACTCCCAAGGAATGTAGGTCTCATAACCAGGTCACATTTTCGGATTTGGCGAAAGCCCTGGCGACCATCTTGCATCAAAACATTGTATTATTACTTGTTGGTCGATACTTGGAATATGTATTATGCGAGGCATGCCGAAAAAAGTGACTGAAACAGAATTTTTTATAATTATCCAAATTAGGCCTCCACCGACCAATACAGAACAGAACAATGGCGGGCAGTGTCGGATTAAAGCGGAAGGGGGGGGAGGGCATACAATTGAGCAATCTCTGATTGCTTCCTTGCTGTGTTTGACATTTCTTTTTTTCATTCATAGAATCATATTTGTTTGACATATGGCTATATTTTGTGGATTCAAAAGCAATGCTGATAGATAGATAGATAGATAGATATAGCTTGTTTACGGCAACGCGAGCTTGAAACTACAGTGGGGTAAATTTCCTACAATTACCTGTATGTGCAGATGTGTGTTTACTGATCTGTTATTGACGTGAAAGTCAATTATGCCACTATAAAACCTGAATCGAGTCTCATCTGGTGTATCCTTTGTAATCTGGGCATGTATATCTCTCTTTAATAAGTACAATGGATTCCATACAAATGCTACTTGGCACAACAATTGATAATCTCAAGGCCCCTCCTGTGCTACTTGATCATGGATGCCCCCACTATTCAACAGTATCTTGTAGTTGTACTTCAATTGTTGGCCCCCTAGTAGGTTTGATATTGTGGAGAAATGGGCGAAACATACTATACGCATGTACTCAAGTATGTTTTCATGTTATATACACACTCCAATTTATCAGGTGCTGTGATCGGATCCAAACAAATGATCTACATACTTATAGGTCACAATATAATTGTTCATGATACATGTTTTCATTTCTCAGATGTACGCAAGGATTTGACAGAGATCCTTGACAGATAATTGTGTGGTGAGGATATGGATGCTATCTTGAAGTCACAAAAAACCTGGGGCGGGGGCAGCGAAAGAACAGGAAAGCTACACATTCTATCAGCAGCGATGAGGAGATAAAAAAGCCAATAACTGGTTTCTTGTTATTTTGTCTGACACACCTATTCAGTGTCAGATATGGCAATTGTTAAAAGACGTTGGATGGTGCACTGATGAAACCCTAAAAAAATCAGTTGAGAACACTGGTTCCATTAACTCTAATTGCAAAGTTTTATACTGTAGACATATAGGTGTGCTGCTGTAATTATATTCTGATTTTGCAGCCACAATGCCAGGAAAAGAGCAGACAGCGAAGGCCAGCCAAAAAAGAGCGAACAGAGCATGCTTTCAATATAATCCAAAGATCTTTACCATATCCATATAACAGTACTAGCACCAAATTCAAAAAGACAATCATAGTATACATAAACATAGGCTAGTTTCCAGCAAAAGAGAGAAGCGGTTAACAGTTTTCAATGATGCCGACAAGACATCATGATGTTCCAAAAATATAAAATCCGTATCGCTGATCAGTATTCTTAATCCATAATAATCGTTGTAAAGTCGTTATCTAGAGAATGATGTATTTCAGTCACGCTTTGATTGTGACTGTTCATATGAGCACCATGGGGATCTTGAAGTACATGGGTTCATACGGTCCCTAGCTCCGGGTTAAGCGGAATTAGACACAAGTTACGAAACGTAACGCCATAGATCTTGCACGCTACGTTCGTATTTTGTTATCAGCATGCGATATGTATCGCCAAATTTGAGAAACTCTGAGTGGAGGCGCTTGGAGGAATTCTGCAACAATGTTTTGTGACGTTGATTGAAATCGTCACATTTAACACAGGATCTAGCAAATGCTACTAGGCGACATATGTATACGCCATATGCAGGTCCCACTGGAATATTACTGTCCAGAAAGGGATAGTTTACGATGTCGAAATTGTAATCATCTCTTTTGTCATAAAGTCGACGAGAGAGAATGCCCGCGTCATTTTTGTAGAGATATAAATCTAAATATGATGTGCCTGTAGGGTTATCTGTAGTTTTCTTCAAATCCAGTGAAGATGGATATATATCCTTCACTCCGTCATTTATATAGCGATTATCCACAGCGAGAAGATCGTCTATATAGCGTTTGGTGAATGAGAAGGAACGGGCTTTGAATGGATCGGTTTTTGAAAACGCCTGCATATAGTCATATTCATAAGAGAGCAGATACAGGTCAGCCAACAGGGGTGCGCAATTAGTACCCATTGGAATGCCTATATGCTGCTGATATATTGTGTTGCCAAATTTCACATAGATATTTTTAATGAGAAATTCAAGCAACTCTATAAACAAAGAAACATCCCATGAATGATATCTCTTGTATGTAGTAGAGCTGAAGAATGCTTTAAGGCTTGCGATATTAATATATCTACTATCAGTTTTCTTGAACACAGATACTATTAATGAACTTAAAAGGTCAATAAGGTCCTGATGAGGGATTGTAGTATAGAGAGTCGAGAAATCCCATGTGGATACATTTCTGTACGGTATGTGACCTTTAGCATCAAGTTCTTCCGTAAGACATTTTAAGCTTTTTAATATCCACATACATTCAACGCCAGAGTTTTTAGAAATAGTGGCGCAATACCTTTCCCAAAATGCTTTTACCTCCTGAAGGGCTGAAAGAGAGGCAACGGGCAAGTCAAGTAAAGGATGCAGATGTAGGTATATCCATGGTTAATTTAATGTATTTGGAAAAATGAGTACAAAATCACCACTATTTTTATTATGTCGAGTGGAGAATGGAAGACCAAAACAATTAGTCTCACAAGTGGAAGGTTCCAGGTTCGGTCCCTGACCGGGTCATAACAGAGACTTTGAGATGGTACTTGCTGCTTCCTCACTTGACACTCAAAATTAAACGGATGGATCAAGGACTGGTTGGCCCGGAAAGTGTTACTGGGTGGGGTGTCAGGTTTGCCTACGGCATGATGCTCGACAGTGAGTCGGCTCTATAGTGAAGAAAGTGAACCAGTTTGGCAGATTCAAAATTACCTTTTATTTTTCTTTAAAACAAGGCCAGAAAGAGGGATGACAGTCCAACAGTCATTGCGTTGCAGAGAAAGGTGTCGGCTCTGAAAACGATAACCAGAGACTTGCAGGAGACAAATGCAGCACTGCGAGCAGCCATTGAGAGACTATCCAGTAAGTTTTCAATAATGTTTGAGTGTACTATAATTTGTATACGCCCGTCAATTTCGACAGGACGTATTATGGTAAAAATGGAATGGCGTCATCGTCCATTAGGGTTTTTTTTGTGAATGCAACATGTCAAAGAGGTTTTGCTGGATTCTTTTCAAATCTGCCACACATTGTCGTCACCATGCGAAGATATGCATGTGATCAATTTGACTCGATCCAACGTTTTGGAGTTATGCCATTTGATCGTTGAATAAGCTACTTCCAGCTATCTTTTTCTTGTGAACGCAACTGGTTGAACAGTTTTTGTCGCATTCTTTCGGAATTCTCCACACATTATCGTTGTTATTTTTAGATGTGTACGCGACCTTTTCAATCCAATCGGACATTTTCTCCTAAGTTACGCCCTTTGATTGTCAAAAAATACTTTTATGCTATATCTGTTCTTGTAAACGCAACTCTTAGTAGAATTTTTATTGCATTCTTTCGAAATTTACTACACATTGTTGTCCCTATTTGAAGATGTGCACGTGACCTATTCCACCTGATCCGACATTTTTTCATGAGTTATGCCCCCTGATATTAGAAAATGATCCATTTCCATATGATATAACGCAATTTGCCCAGAACTGTTCACTGGATTTTCTTGCAATTTGCCATGCGTTATTTTCACCACGGAAACCGTTGTTATTGGTAGAATGACTACCACATTGGTCAGTTGATTTGATGATTACCTCCTTAGTACTTTTCATTACACAGAAACATATTTTATTCCTATTGTTCCCATCAAGAAGTAATGATGTTGTTACCAAATGTTGTTCAATTGAGCCGTTGTTAAGAGCTTTAAATTTAGTAGATTGATTAGGACTCCATGGTTGTTCACACTGAAGTCTGACTGGTTCTGTTTAGACCACATGACCTCAGAGACACTCTTCCACTGGCGAGTAGAAACACACGATCAATGCGAAAAACATATGGGTTTCTCGGGATGCGGGACCGAAAACAAATGGCGGTGGCTGAATGTAGAGTACTGTATTGCTGTTCATGCGACAAATACATGTACATGTTGGCATGTAAAATCCATTTGTTTCCTAGTCTTAGTGATGTCGTCAGCTCTCAGGATATTTCCCCTTTTCATTCGTCTTCTCTTTTCATTCAGATTTGCCGTCAGCTGTGGATGGGATGGGAACTCTGCTAGAAACCCTGGAAATTCATACTGAAAGGGCAAGTGAGCCAAGCTTTCCTTCTGTCAGACACCGACTGCCATTCACACCCACGACACCCAGACAACCCACTGTAGCGCCACTACTTCCACGAGAAACGGATCATCATGAAACTGAAGACCGTGAACAGGATACTGAACCTAATACAGTAAGAATTGTTACTGTAATTATATTGTCAACCATTTGTTACCTGTGCTACCAGTAATGCAGAAATATGTGATGAGTTGTTCTAGTTTAGAGAAATGATGCATATTTCCTCATGAATTAGTATACCTGAATTCACTTCAACATATTGAATGCTCTGTTGATGACATAAATGGTGATTCACCATTCCTTTGAAGTCCATCCATACTATCTAAAATGATATATGATTTATTGTATTATTTTACATTTCAGTTCACCATTCCCCTACGTGTTGTGGAAAGAGCCAACAAGCACGATGCTAGAAAAATGTTGAATGACATTTTGCATGACCTCTATAGTGAGGATTTTTCATGGCATCACATTCTGTGACGGGTGGTACGGCAGGTTCCAGTGCCAAGCCAGGAATGGATGTGGATCAGTAAGTTCTCCGAACAACAAGTTATTGTCAGTTTCACTTGTGAATAGATGATATTACACCTTCCTGTGACATCACTAGGATTTGTGAACATTGCTGTGGTCTGTGATGAAGGTGCTTGTGAAATTTGCAGTCTGGCTGCTTTGATTGATCCCCCAGTCTCTATGAATTTCCCTGGTGTAATTAATTCATTTTCCATTTACTGCCACTATGGTGTCGAATACAGATATTTCAATCCTGTACTTACACATATTATTTTTCCTTCAAGGCAGAGTTTGTCATCGATTTCCAGAGAAGAGTTCTGCTGATGTTAAACATTATATGAGACAGAAACTTAACAATGCAGCCAAGACACTGAAAAGACGCCAGAATGGAAGCACTGGAGGCGCCCTCAATCATGTCAATGCAGAATGAAGTTTCAAACCAAACCTCTGTGGAATTCATCGGATTAATCAGGATGATCTTTTGCCGTCAACGCGATTGTGTGAACATTATAGGGCTATTCTTTATATATATGCCCAACTGACATTTCAGTCAGGTTATCAATTTGACAATCTCGCCATGCTGTTGGCGATATCGTATCGTGTTACTGATATTGTTTCTCGTGTTTTTTTTCTGTAATTGTAATTTTTTCTGTAACCCGGCGGTTCGGCCCAGCGGGGTGGGCTCTTTCGGCCTCCTGGGGGTGCAACTGTTGGTAGGAGATCGGAATTGAGCCATCTCCAATAGGTTGTGCCCCCAGGGGGATGACTTTGTGGCGATGAAGCTGAACAATCAACTAATAACTTTTGGAGGAGGGGGGGGCACAATACTGTAATACTGCACAATTTTGGAAAGTTTCATGCCCACGATCGCATGCAGTTCGCCTGAGCTTGCGATACTTATTATATATCTATGGTATTTTTTGGTGGTCAATTAACACACAAATAAATGAATCCAATTTAGTAACTTTTATTGTTATAAATTTACAGAATAACAGTATCATTGAACTTTGACTTTGAGCCGTATTCTGTTCAGAACTTCGACTGCAACACGGATAAATACATTATGAATGAACGGCGCAATACATTCTGGACTGCATTTACTACGATTTGGACGCCTAGGCAATCTTGTACATTTACTGGCAAAATAGATGTGTGTAAATATACATGATTATGTTGAATATACATAGATATCTTGAAAAACATGTTCCTGTCTGTTTCTTTGTTCATACATGTGTCATGGATGGTGAATTGACACCCGATGTTGTAAATACAGCATGTCATACCTGGTTTTACTACCATGATGTTGAAGCTGTACCATGTTATGTCATAACTGCTGCTGTATCACAGTGATGCAGAGACATTCACTATGGTACAGATTCAGTAGTATGATACTGCTGCTGTAGCAATCTCCTCCATGTTACATCACTGCACAGGTGGTGTTCCATGGTACCAAATCTGCATTGTGGTTCCAGATTCTGCTCCATCATCTTGCTGCTTCAGAGTGCTATTCTAACATGATACACCATGGAAATATGGCATGGTAAATGAGCTGTGGTACCCTATCCCATAGTAAATGCACAATGGTATCCTGTACCATGGTAAATGCACCATGGAAATGATACCCTGTATCATGGTAAATGCACCATGCTACTTTGTGCCATGGTAAATGCACCATGCTACTTCGTGCCATGGTAAATGCACCATGGTCCCTGATACCATGGTAAATGCACCATCGTCCTCTCTATCATGGTAAACGCACCGTGGTATCCTGAGCGTACTATGGTAAACATATCATGGTAAATGCACTATGGTACAGTGTCCCAAAACACCATTGTGCATTTACCATGGTAGAACCATGATATTTTTACCATGGTAAATCGTGGTACCTTTTTTATAAGGGCTATCACCGTTTGGATATTGTTACCACAGAGAGGCTCACAATTAAGTACTTTATGGCTATTGAAAAGTAGTAAGGCAATTCCGGTTTAACAAAAAGCCTGTTGCGGGTATATGTAACAGGGGTCTGTTGCGGTAAATAACTGGAAGGCGAAATCACTCGTATAACTTGAAGAAAGTTTATAGGTAATTCACAGTTAACATGGAAACATACAAGAACAAGTATACTGAATTGGATGACAAGATAATTGAAGCACGTGCTCTATGTTATTGGGAATAAAACGTTATAATTTGCAGTGTCCGTATAGAATTGGATATCCACAAAACGGATGACTCTAGCTGAACGCTGGAATTATATAGGGAAAATGACGTAAAAATATATAACTGTGAACAGCAAAATAAAAGAAGGACAGACAGAAGACAAAGAAAACAATGAGCATAAATTTAAGAATAAAGCATGCTACTAATTACAACCTATTCAGAAGTATTTAAGGGTATAGGGATGAAAGATTGAACAGCCAATTTAGCCAACTATAATCACACAATGATCGGAGAGGCTATGCGCTATTTATACACCTACAAAATACTAAATACACCAGGTTAACGGCCGCGAATATAAATATAATTTAAGCCAATAATTCATAATAATAGTTGCTAAATAATATGTCTTCAAACTCAGATTTGTGAATATAGTTTCCTAACTTGGTGGCTTTTCGCAGAAAAACATCTTACAATATATACGAGTGCAGTTATAATCGTTTTGTCGCCAAAAGGCACCAAATAAAACATAACTTATTTCTTGGTTACAAATGGAGGAGTGGACTATTCAAGAAATAGGTAATAGCTCATGTCGCGCCAGGAAGAAAAATAAATCCTATAGTGATATTATTTGTGAATCTGTTTACTTGATAGATTTGAAAGATTTTGAATCAAAATGAAGATGTCTTCCACAATTCCTTATAGGTTTGCTGACTATGGGATGACGCAGTATGTATACTGAATCACATCCATTACAATGTTTCAAAGAGGTTTCGATTATATCGTCCAGTTAAAACGATCGAAACACCCCAAGATCGGCTGTTCTTGAAACTAAAGTTGGATAAAGCACTGGATATAAACAAATATCCCCAGAATTCTGAATGACTCAGAGCGAGGTTTACAATGGTATACCTAATTATTTCAAGTTCACAGAACCGTCGTATAGTTCTTCGCAGTACACTATATTCTATAGGGAGATTTCTGTGAGAGGGCTTATTTTTAAACCCTGTTTAGACCGAGAGAGTGAAAGAACCCACCGATTTTTTTTTTTGATAATACATGTATGAAATATTTCTTGGCGATGGTCACCTCTTGTGACCTACAATACTTTTCTATGGGTTATCATTATCAAATGCATATTTGAGTTAGCTGATATATACACCTGGAAAAAAGTTAAGCACCCCCCAATATAATGACTAATAACAAACAGATGTTAAGGTTTAGCCTGTGTCTGGTGGTAGGTATGATAATAATGATGATCCAACAAATGGTGACGAACGTCCTTCATGAAAAGTGACACAAAAAATTATCATGGGAAGCATGTGAAAAAGGAAACCCACGAATTTTCCCAAATGGAGTTTGTGCACGCCCCATATTTCGGTATTTAATGTGCATGAGTTGCGATATTCAATCATTATCTGTCACCATGGCACGAAGAAGGATATCAGATGCACAGAGCTGGCACATTATTGGTATGCATTCAACCGGTATGACCTTTAAAGCAATTGGTCGTCAATTCAATATCCACTACACAGTTATCAGCCGTCTGGTGAAGAAATACAGGGAAACCAATGAGGTGAAGGACCGTCCACGTTCCGGACGACCCCGGGTGACATAACAACGTCAAGACAGGGCACTTCTGAGGCTGATTCGACGAGATCCATTAGCCACAAGTACTGTTCTGAAGAACCTCTGAGTTACCAAATCGCCGTTTCTCCACGAGAACAGTCAGGAATCGCCTAAGAAGTGCCAGGTATCGGTCCAGAAGGGTAATCAAACGTCCTCTCCTGAGTGATCATCACCAACGAGTACGTTTGGCTTGGTGTATAGTACGACACCGCTGGAATATGAGGAGTTGGCGAAGAATTCATTGGTCGGATGAAAGCCGGTTCCTTCTTCATGTAACCGATGGACGCGTGAGAGTTTGGAGGCAGCCAAATACAGCCTATACACAAAGAAACATCAAACCGACAGTTGCCTTTGCTAGGGGTTCAGTAATGGCGTGGGGCTGTGTCTCTCATGACTGTAAGCTGGACATGGTAACAATACGTGGGAATCTGAATGGCGATCAGTACATCCGGGATGTCCTTGCCCCAGTTGTTGTCCACCATTTTGATAACCATCCTCTTGCTACCAGACCTGTGTTTATGGATGACAACGCTAGACCGCACCGTTCTCGTGCAGTGACAGCATTCATTCAGAATAATGCAGTGACTCATCTTCCTTGGCCCGTCATGAGTCCTGATCTGAATCCTCTGGAGCACATTTGGAACATTCTTGGGCGTCGCATACAAGCACGTGAACCTCCAGTACAAAATCTACGTGTGTTGGCAGCAGCTTTGCATCAGGAATGGCGACAGTTTCCTATGCAACGGATACGATGATCGACTGGGGGGACGCGACGCCGGGTAGAGGCAGTTATCCAAGCACGTGGAAGATACACCAAATATTGAATTGGAAAACTTTCCCTTGTTACAAATGAATTTTTTATCCATTCATATCCAAACCATGTTGCTGCTCCATACTTGTAACGGGTATCATTTTGAGCCCAAACAGTTACGTTTTTGGTAAGCCAGTGCTATAATTAAAATGATAAAGAAAACTGTCATTATTGTGTTTTGTTGTACCCAGAACATGACCTTACATGATAGCATGCAGTTTTACAAATTTACTGCGCGTGTACGACGTCATGCTTCTGGTCCTTTATCTCCGCTTTGAGAAAGCGTTGCAAAGACACTCAAATAGCCCCTCGGAACAGCACCTTATTAGACCCTAAATTTAAACAGAATTTGCAGCGAAATCGAACACGTAACCCACTGGCCTTCCATTATTCGTCGTAACAGATGCACAACAATTAAAAACATTTCTCTTCTTTGGCAGAGTTTGATTAAAGAGGTCAACGGATCGAGACTACTTTTGCAATGGTGTGATGCCTACTAGGAGAGGTAATTTAGTCCAAGGCATGGGCATTCCTTCTTGACTTGCAACAGAGATTGAGAAATTTCACTTAGATTTGCAGAGCTATGAAGTTTCGATTTCATGTAGCTCAATCCAAATATAACACTTTTTGATTTCCTCAAGCAAGTTCATGAGCGCAACAATGATATCAGGTATCAATCAAGCAACATCACCAGAGCCCCGAATGGTATTTCCATTCTCAAAATCGCCCATATTCACATGCTATGATCTCTATAGCCTTCCTTATGAATTATTGGGATTTTTTTCACAATGATACCCCCAAACCGCTTATTTTGTGCGATCTTTAGGATCTTTTAGGGAACTCGCCGATTCCCTAATTAAGTCTAGACTTCCATATTTCTGCAAGAACTACTTTAATTCAAGTGATACAACTTGACAAACATCTTGCCAGGTGCTGCCCATCTAGATTTTGAGTACCGGTAATGAGCGCTCAGACTAACGACGTCATGCTTCTGCGCGCTCGTATTAATGATATTTTGACCATTTTCTCTGCTTTGAGGAAGCGGCGCACAGGCACACGAATCTTTTGTGATCTGATGGCTATTACTCTTGTGCGAAGTGACCTGGAATAATCTACGGTGTCGTGCAGTACTCCAAACATACATTTGCTATTGTAAATTGAAGGGGTGTAAAGTAGCGCGACCAATATATATTAGGTTATAGAGAATACGAGCGAGAAGCAGTCGACAGTTTTCAATGATTTCGGCTAGACATCACGATGTCCCAAATATATCAAATTCGTATCGCTGATCAGTATTCTTAATCCTTATGCGTTTCGTTGTAAAGCCATGATATATCATATGTCTGATATCTTAATGTTTCATGTTGTGTTTTAATTGTTGGTGTATATATTTTCTATCTACATGGCTGTTTATGCTGTTATTGGGGGTAATGTCTATAATTGTTTCGCTCATGCGACCTTCCGCGAATACATGTCAAAGTGAAGTAAACAAATAGACCACTCGGTGGCCGAGTGGTCTAAGGCGCTTCGCTGGTGACCGCTAGCCTCACACCGCTGAACCGGCACAGAGCCCAGCCCAGCTGGTCCATGTGTGGAAGTTTGTAAATTACTTGCCGACGGGCGGTGGTTCTCTCCGGGTACTCCGGCTTCCTCCACCAACCAAACTGACCATATTAGTGTGACATTAAACTAAATTCCCCCCCTTCCGCGAACACATGTCAAAGTGAAGTAAGCAGCTAAATAAACAAGTGATTTTAATAATAATTCGGATATGCTATCCTATTGGTGACGCCTCAAGTATAATCTTCTATCTCTCTCCTCCACATGCACGGTCCCTCGTCCACAAAAATCAACTAAATTCATTCTTCAACCTATATGTCCAAACAATATCTTAAAATTCTGATAATTACTGTCGCTATTGTTTGTACAGAGTGTACAACCCGACACCTTCTTATTTAGGGCATCTGATGCCATGTATCTTGTCATTGGCTCTCTGGTTAGGATACACTGGATCGCCTTGTATTCCAATTACGGAAGTTCTCCGATACGGCCAAGAATTTCTCTCATCAATCGTGCTTAGACTGTCTCGGAACAGAGTCGGCCAATCTTGAGAATATCAAAGATGATTTAGGTCAATCTACTGTCGGGGCCATGACTTCATTCGAATAGTATGGAAGGGCCCTGAGATAAGCATTACCAACATGGCTGTGAAGTCTCGTCTTATAGTATAGGTCATGCTCTGTCATTAAACGTTCTCTGACAGACAGAGGAATCGGGACAATCCTAATTAGCTTTCACCACCCACATCCCGGAACTAACTAGAACTTGATCACCGGACTGGAGACGACAGGAGGTATATTGAAAATAGAGCTTACCGTCTGGATTAATTTAATTGGGCACCTGCGATTACGATTGAACGCAAGATATAAGGTGGTGAGAAAAGATGCCGGCGTATTTCGTTTACTGAACAAATTCACCAATACACCCACAAATCCCTTCAATCATTCGTAGTTAGAAACGAAACCTGATGTATACTGAGCTAGGCTTTCGATCGCGAGTAATATCGTGAAGTAGTAATGATGCCTCTTTACTCGCAACAACATATGGGACAAGAGAGAGAATTAAATATAGCGTTCAGCATTATTTCTATTATATAGCGACTAGCAATATTCAACTCCAATCGGAAGATGCTAAGAATTCATACAATCGCATCACATGATTAAAAAGATCTTCTTGTAACCTGGACTACGAGTGTACTGTAATGTTGACTTCGCGTGTACTATATTCAGGCAATATCTTCTGTACCTTCACTGTAAGTGCATTGCGCTATGACATAAACGATCAGATCATTCAACAGATCAAAGTACAATTGATTTAATTGTCCATCAGGGCTATACCACCAAATGCCTACACTGAAGGCAAAGATCTCTGAAGCTACGTTTTATTAACCTTTGTCTAATTCCGTTCAATCCGGAGCAAGGGGTCGTTTGAATATCATGTATTTTACATCTACATGATGTTGAAAAGAACAGACACAATCAAAGAGTGACAGATACATACTCTGGAAACGACTTGGCATTAATATGGATAAAGAATAATGGTCATTGATTAGGATATTATACATAGAATATCATCATGTTGAAAACTGTTGACCCCTTCTCTTTGGTAGAAAACCATTTTGGGTTTTCATTATTTTTATTTCATACACATTTGGACTTGGTGCTAACGGCCATACGAAATAGTTTATTCGATTTTCTTTATGGAGGACTGCTGAATATTGAATGTCTGAAAGGACGCTTGCCATTACTAATTTAACCTCGCGTTTCAATTACTAGCAGATAGCGACTAGTAATGTTAATCTCTATCAAACGTCGCAAACAATTATTACAATCGCTTCGCATGGGTAAAAAGATTTTCTTGTATTCTGTTCACTTCAAGTGTACCTCATTCAGGCAAATTGAACGAAATTAGACAAATGTTACGAAACGTAGCGCCAGAGATCTTGCACGCTATATGGTAGTATTTTTGCTGTCAGTGTAGGCGTTTGGTGGTATAGCCCTGATGGACAAGTAAATCAATTGTATTTTGATCTGTTGAATGATCTGGTCGTGTATGTCGTAACACAATACCTCTCGTATCATATTTAACACTCTCGGATACAAACTGTTTATTTATATTTCATGATTTTTTAATTATTACGAGATAATTCAGACCCTTCGGGGTTTACCTCCCACAAATCTATAGTGTTTAATTTGAATCTTCTTCATTGATCGGTGAATAACTAACAAACAAACGATTGGGATTGCTCCATGATGACCCACACAGAACCAGGCGCATGTGACATGTATTTTCCCTCAAAACATCACCAACAGGATTGCTTTAAGAATAACTTATGGATACACGTTTAGCTATATTAACTACATCTGCAGAAAGAAATAGGAAGTAACAAAAGGTATTCTGCAGGAGGATAGGTCTTACATTATCAGTAATATAATAATGACGATGATGGTGAAAACAGCCTTTCTCGTAGCTGAAAATACCAGTACATTGGAGGAGTTACGTCTGTGAAAATAAATGAATAATAAAATGACCGTAAGAGACAAGGGCTGTTTCCTTCCGAGAAATCTCATTCATAATATCGTGCTTTGCTGGATATGACGTACATAGCATCTGGCAAATACAAGCCAAATGTTGGTATTTGAAAGGTATCATTCTCATTAGTTTAGTTATCCTTCCTTACAAACACCAGACTGTTCCCATGAGGGCGAATAAATCCAGCATAGGTCTTCTAGGTCCGACAAGCGGTGAAGTGCAAGCTGCTGAATGATGATGCAGAAAAGTCAACATAGCTAATCCTGCTATACATAATCTAATCCACACAATTTCCAACCAGAAGCCATTTAACATCTGCAAAAAGGCGTTTTAATAACATAGACTTTTTCTTATACCCATACACAACGTGAAGTTGAGATTATTGCCGGTAGTTTTCATTTTCACCAATTATCCATTATGATTTAGAAACGAATAACCTTGAACGGAGTTGGATATTGATGAGATAGTGTCTTTCACTCCTAAAGATAGGCAGTTTTGTCGTTGGTGCCGGGCCTCTGGGAGTGAACAAATCGGAGACGAATTTCACTGTTTGATGGAGTGACCCAGATGGACTGATCTCCGTGGGGAATTACTAAAAGCTGTGGATGATGTATGTCCGAGGTTCCATCTGCTCGACATACATTCACAGATGATATTTATGATGTCAGCTGGGGGTGCTATCTCAAAAAACCTTGGAAAATTCTGTTCTACCGCTTTCACCTCTATGGCCGCCCCATAGTCTACCGTGTAGCCATATTAAGTATTATGAAACAGAGTGGCTACCCTGAGATTGTATAAAGCCTTATAGTGCTCAAGCATGTGTTTTGAGTAGTTGAAATATATGTAGATTATGTTATTTGTTATAGTAATTAAGTGTTAGATTGTGCTGTCTCTAGGTTAGATCATATAGTAAGTAGTTTTGTGATATTACCTATACACTCTTAAAACGCAAATGTTACCTTTAACATCTAGAGGGTTGGCAGAGGGAAAACATTTAGAAAGAGTTGTTTCACTACTTTTAAGTTTTGGATGCACAGCTTAAAATGTTGCATTTAACACTTAAAAGTGGTGAATACAACACTTTCTAAATGTTTTCCCTCCTCCAACCTTCTAGATGTTAAATCTAACATTTGCGTTTTGAGAGTGTAGCTAGTCCAAACTCCGCTTTTAGCCGTCCTCATATATACACAAGTCTCTTTTGTATACTCTATTTGTGCACTTGACTCAATATGGATGTGGATAAATACTATATATTTCAAACAACATGCGAGAGCTCCACAATATAGGCCTAATGCTGCAATGCCATTATAGGACAAACAACCTGCGAGAGCTCTACAATATAGGCCTAATGCTGCAATGTCATTATAGGACAAACAACCAAATAATATACAGGGATACTTATGAGATAGATATACTGCCAACTAATTCTCGCAATGAATTTCACAATTAGTCACCTCCAAATGGAACAGTGAAACAATAGTTCACGAATTTAAGCAATCTGGTGTGTCCAATACATATGCACATCGGCGTGCACATTACCCCAATTTCTTCCGTGCGGAATATTTACAAGTGTCAACATTCAGTATTTGAGTTTTCTTCAAATAGCAGTGAAATATTCCGCACAAAAGGGAATCCCCCTCGGTAAGACATCGACTTTGTGATACATTTTAGTGCTTCATTCTTGATTTACTGATTGAGGCGGAGGAGAAAGCACAGGCAGTCGACTACCTCACTTAAAACAGAGGAAATATATACTGTTGTCAACGCGACAAGATTTGACGAGTACTTTTGACATTTAATTTGGGAGGTAGTTATAGATTCGGAAGTGGAAAGATTCAATCCGTAATTATGAGATAGCCTATCTCATACGTGATAGTCATTATATTGCATATTTTTGTGAGACACTGACCAACACGCGACATTCTCCTTCATGTCTAGTCCAATCACATTTCGAAGAAAACGTGCTTTTAGGTTCGCCATTCATTTCCTGGACACTGCTTCGCTCAATGATTGCGTGCCGATACATAACACAGCTGTAGAATATCCGGTCGGGATTATGCTGGAGATAAGATATAATATTACCTCAGCAAAAACAATTATCGTGTCATGACTTTAAATAATCCGGAGCTGTGCTAAGATGAGATTTCATTTAGAAAATCATTTTATCCTCATGTTGTCATGCGTGGAAATATTGCTGATAGCGGGACAAAATCAATATCGCTTCTCCTCCTAAGAAACAAGCTAAAGACGAAATTGTTCTGAAGGACGCAGTACAGGTTACGGATAATATGACCATTATCCTAAAAAATCCAAGGATCGATAATTGAAGAACACAAATAATATGTCAACCAACATCCACAGGGAGCCTTATAGATTGCACGACTTTATCAACGCACTTGAGCTGAAATTAATACAGACTACACGTGCTACGGGGGGAAATCGGCATGGATCCGGTCTCTCGTGATATTCGAGAATTTGTTTGAGGGCAAATAACAGATAAACATGTTCTGGAATCGGTAATCCACAAGGCTGATGGTCCAAACGAGCGCGGCTCTGTCCTTAAGGAGGTCCACTCAAGGTCGCTACGTTGTCACATATCAAGCATCCTGGGCAAATGTTGTTTGGCGAGGCAAGGGAAGTGGAAGTGTTCCCGAATAACAAGAAAACTAGACGACAATATCCAGAAATTTTGTCTCCGGATTTAATATTACATCAGCAAAAACAATTATCTTCTCAGGACTTTCTAGGGTAACCGGGGGATGTGCGAAGATGACATTTTGATTATCCTCTGCAAACACGCGATAGTGGAGCATTTTCAGTTGGAGCACCAACATGTGTGACCTGTCGGCAAGATGACACCTTGGCTGTTGTGTCTTCGTGACGTCACATTTGGATCACTTGAAATAAACGGTGTTTGATTAACCTTCTTACTGGTTCAGTAAAACAGTATCATATATACAACCTGAACGACTAAATATTCATTTATATTGATATGAATTTTTTTTCTACGATACAGTTGTTTACTTCACGTATACGATAGCTAGTTCTGAATCGTCAGCTTGTTGTAGTGAAAGCTGGTGAGGAAGGAATGGGAAATTGCAACAGGTGTCACATGGTACGTTCTCTAATAGCCGTCATTCATAAAGGATTTTACGGGCCGATGTTAAACAGCCTTGATAGCCGAATTCAACTGTCATATTGTGCTACTGCTGTTACTAGTGATTTATTTACTGTGATCCTATACACTCATTGACTAACACCCTAACATTCTCGCACGCACATGATAACACCGTATTACATGATCAAGCATCTGAAGTTCAAGTTTCTCACATTTGGTGATGGATATCACACAATGATGGAAAAATAGGATAATTTCGTGCAGAATCTCTGTGCGTATTTTCTTTATAATTACGCCGTCCCTGAACTAGGAGCCGTCTGAGCACCATGTACATATGATGTGATGCAATAAATGCATGATGTTCGTATAAACAGTCACATTCAAAGCTTGACCGGCATTCAATACGCTGTTAAAACAGCTACCATTTGGATTCGTAGAACCATCAAACCATACTAATCTATAGCTTGCGGAATTATAGGTACCAAATGCTAAAATCTTGTATGCGACATTGTGTGATATTCAACACACTTTACATCGACATCGGGCGTCAAATGTGCAACAATATACTCTTTAAATCTTAAAAGACGCTTTCAGGCCCTGCTCACTGGAGGTCCGCTAAATTAATCCACATTCAGTTCTGATGCGAAATGACTCATTTAGTCCGTCTTAAATCTATTTTCCGAGATAGGGAAAACCATCTCCACAATTTCGGAATTCCGTCATAGATTCCCGGTAAGTCAAGAATCAACTCACGTAGCATAATACTCGATGCTGGCTCACGGAAGCACTTTCGGGCCGGAAAAAGACGATGGATCACAGCCTGCACGCGTTTGTCTTTTATCTCAAGGAACTGGGAAATGTTTTCCGATTCAGTGTGCGGCATTTCATTGCCTAAACACACTTCATCAAGATCGACTTCTGGTGGCTCCCAAAACGACGGAAGTTAGAGATCGGAACTTTTTTCGTCCAACCATCGGCGTTTTCATCAAGCGATAAACAGCTGATACCCACTGGGATACAAGATGCCCTTGATGAATTCATACAAACTCACTCATCTTCATAATCATTTTCTGGTCGGAAAAGACTATGTTTTGAAATTTCATAGAGTAAATAATGATGACTGCTATAACCCTTACACAACAGGCCGTGGTGAACCGAAGTATTGGTGCTATGTACGCCTCGTAACTCGTATTTGAAGTAGCTGTGCTATGGGTAAGTATAGCACTGTGCATTGAGACGTACCATTCAAAGGGTGACAAATAAATTCTATCCACGAAAAACGCATGAGAATCAGTTTTATACACCCCACCCAATCGCCTGCGTGATGGTGCAATATCTTTTTCCACCGAAGCGAACGAGTTGTTTATATATAATAGAGCAAGAGGGGGAACTCTAATAGAGCAAAAAAATTAACGGTGTATTCCAATCTAGTATGACCCTTTCCTGGAAATCTGCACTATTACAGAATTGGCACATTATCGACGTCAAAAATGAGAATCCGCCGCACAGACCTGTTAACAGAAAACCTTTTCATTACTATTCAGGATCCCTCATTCCCTGTTGACCTCCAGAGCGCCTCTACGGTTAGGTAGAAGTCGTGTTACTATTGTTCGGTATATTGAAATTCTATGAGACGGTGCTGTAGCATATGTAAATAGTATGCCATTGCCCAAATCGTCATTTTATTAAAGTAAGGGCGTCTGTGAGAGGATATATGTGTTTGAAAGACTCCGAAAATCCATCACACCACCTCAATAAATACATAATGCATCAGTCTGACCGAGAACGAGCTTTCGTATATTGAAAATAAACTTATGTCTCTGAGAAAGGAACAATAACAGTCATGTACAAGTGTGTATCTTGTGGCTGAGAGCCTTAAACAAAGGTCATCAAGTCGAAGGTTTTGACCGATGGCAAGAGAGATCAATAATTACTCTTATCGGGACTGAATTTGACCTTCATCGCCGCCCACATTGTCGTCTGGATTGAGAAGACAAGGATGTTGTACATACAGACCAAAATACTGGCCTGATGTAACTATTTTCGGATATTCCCTATGTAATGAAAGCAGAGTAGGAAATCGAAAACTAACTAAATCTTGTTTATAAAGTCAGACAGATACATTCGTTATCATTTTCACCAGTACACAACACACGGTATCAAAACTATATCTAACCGTAATCTATCTTTTAAAAAACTGACAGTAGGCCTCGTGGGTTATATAGTAATATTGAGTAGTAAGTTATTATATTCAGTGTTATAATCTCACAGTTTTGGCATCACATTTGCTCTGCGCTTCCGGTAAGCACAAACATGAGGAAAACGTTTGGTGTTAATAAATACTTGTAATTTTAATGTTCAGTGGTAATCATACTCCCGTTTTCGAAGTTACGAAGGACTATCTCCGGTTAAACGGTTCGTTATTCTTTGACAGATTTGAAACATTGATTTGATGATGATCTGGACAGACCTAGCTCTTTTATGCTAAATATGTAGTATAGATAATCTACCCATGAACCGAGTGACCAGAAATGAAAGGTTTATTAAGACTAAGAAAGTAGACTCTGTACTTGTCATATAGAAATTTCCTGTGGTCTAGTATCGTGTGACCCAGACGTTCTGGCTAAACGTTGGCTGTGGACTTCCTCTCCAAATCTCCTGACTCCTTTCTCTGACAAGATTAACCTTATATATCATTACGATAGGCGGCAGATGTGCCCATGTGTTCCAAGATACACTGTTCTTTTGCGACAGAGAGAGTGAGAGAATTATAGTTTAACGTCGCGTTCGTCAATATCTCCGCTATATGGCGACGATCAATCAAAAATTCTTATCAACCTAAAAGTGATCAACACAACATCTTAAAACCTGTGTATATATTAAAATGTATGTAACAAACCGAATTCTCTCAAATAACGTTAAATCGACTAAAACGATTTTCTAAAGTAGCTGCTCGACAAAAAGAATCTCTTGGAATCTTAGAATCTACACAGTGGATCAAAATATGTTTCACGGTGAGTAACTCATAACTCATTTCAATTGTGCTGCCCCCAAGCTCTTCCAATGTCGACAGAAGAATTTTGGCTTCAGCAGTCAAGATAGAACTTTTATCTGGCAATCGGTAGGTTTTGCTTTTGGAAGCAAAATTAGTGTCACACGCCACTCTTTCACCATCTTTGGAACCCTCATCAGTATATAGAGCTTGATGCGACTCATACTTTTCTCTCGGCCTTTTTAAATGTCGTGTAATATCTTCTTGTGGTTTGGCTAACTGCAAGGTGGAAATGGCAGAAGTTTGTTAGGTAAAATCTGATCTGGACTATAATACCATCTGCAGCAATGTGTGGTTTAATGCTAATTCCAAGAGATAGAATAAGAGTCGGTTTCTTTGAATATAATTTTGCATGCTGAGGCTTAAAAACACACTTATCTGCGGGATTTAAACAATTTGCATTGACAGCTTTACTCTTCGGAACTTCGGAAGTTCATCTGCCTCAACATATAAACTTTCTTTCGGTTGTCGTTGAACGTTCCGAGACAAAGTCTTACTCCCTGGTGTAAAATGGGCCAAGTTGGACTTGCAAGCAAGAGAGTCATAATCAAGTTTAGAACGAACAACTGATCATCAGTATAGATGAAGTGTTGTCTCATCTTCTCCCCACTCATAGCTGGCAACCACCTTCAACAAATCAAGAGCTTAATTTGTGCATTTAACTTTCAGACCTTTTATACGGGACAAAAACGTTAACCGGTGATCCAAAAAGATCCCCAGGAATTTAACTTCTTTTACTACCTTGATCTCGGTTCCAGATAGGAAAAGTTCTAGATCTATTGGAGGATTTTACTTTCTACAAGTTGCATTAGCCTTGAAGAACTTGAAGCTATTTTCTAAGCTCCAAGTCTAGATCTTATTTAGACAAAGTTGCAATGTTCTCTCAATGTTATGCATATTGTTGCCACTAAACGATATGTTGAAACCATCTACAGAGAGAGAACCTTCAATAGATTTATTCAAAACTTCGGTTAAGCCGTTGATGTTGATATTAAATGGAGTGGTAGACAATATCCTGCTATTCATATTATGTGACTGACATTCGGGGCGTGCCTGTTGTTGGGAGGAAGATATATCAAATTATTGCATCGAAAAACAATAGAAAACAAGAATGACTACAAGCCGTCTATTTCATATGATATAGGCACATCGAAGACCACAGACGAGTTGGACAAGACCTGAAACAGAAGACGGATGACGATTACAAGAATACCTACAGCGCCTAGAGTGACAACGCCGCATAGCATGAACACCCAGAATCAGAATACTCGACCCTCGACCGCTACCTCTTAGATGTTACCGAACTGACACCTCAACACAGAATATGATCCTTTGACTTTCACGTAATATAGGACGTAGACCTGCCGTTCTGTACCCCACTACACACTCCAAGCAATTGTTACAGGCACAGATTTCTGGAAGGACCCACCCTGTTCCCAAGGGCGTCGTTAGGGAAGTCGTCTCGAAGAATCCTGAAAACGCCCTGGTCCTCCCAGTTTTTTTCTGGACGGCTTTGTGCGTACTATGGGGTACCGAGACAAAGGAATCATCCACGCGATTATAACAAATATTTTCCAGTATAAAAACCAATAACAGACTTAACGACTTGTACATAGCGACTCTTCTCTACTAGTATTTATATTTCCTCATTGTTATTGTTATTCATTATTTAATTATTTATTTTAATATCTAGTGCTGCAAATTAACAAAGAAATGTACCGTGAAATTTAAATAAAACATTGAGTTGATGGGCCGCGAAATCCGTATGGGAAGCGGCCCTTAAACTACAATTTCAATCAAAATATCCGGCCCTGTGGAACACCCTGTTCTTTGTCGAAATGATCAGACCGGTTTGTAGCTGCGTGAACATGGAACTGCCTATTATTCAAAGAACTTGGATATAAAAATGGGTAAACGACCTCTTAATCCCATAATATGAAGATCTTTCATAATCTCATATCTCCAGGTAATATCATATGCCTTTTCTAAATCCAAAAAGATAGAATCCACATGCTAAATCTTGGACAAAAGCATTCTTGACGTAAGACTAATCTAACTAAATGATCAATAGTACTTATATTATTGGTTTAAATAACTTTATTCGCTCAATGGCAACAGGGAGCGAAATAAGCATATATGCTTATATGGGCGTCTCTCCGGTGCACAGGATAATCATATAAATAAAGATTGCAAAGCATATTATTTATATATAAATAACGTAACGACGTTGATCGTGAATATCATAATAGAAAATTTATCAAAAATATTGAAATTAATTATGTCCAGAAATTATTGTTGAGAAAAACATCTACATGCTATGCGCAAGTGATCAAGTCTGGCTGGCCGCAAAAGAAATAGGGTTTGTTGTATTTAAACTGTTATGATAGCGCAAATAAAATAAGGAAAAACGTTTAGAGAAACAATTTTCCTAATGAACAGAGAATATTAGTATTTGTTTCGTTGTTCTGCTTGGGGTTGCCTAGGAGCAGAAATAAAGCGGGTGGCACGCGCGAAAACTGATAAATTTTCTCGAGGTCACTTAAAGGTGAAACTCTTTGTTCCCGGAATAAAGGACAATGAAAACAGAAATGTTAGATGGTTTCGTCTGCATGTCTACAATTGCATAAAGCGGAATTGCTCAAGGAGATTTTCCCTTTCTCAGGATCACATTCCAAACTTTCGTTGTCGGTGTATGTATATTGATCTTAGAAACATACCTTTTCTAGGAATCACGTTTGTTCTGTTTGATGAGAGTTGGTCATACAGATTTTGAAGTTCACCAAGACGGAGACCATCAGAAATAGGTTCGTACACTGTGCATAATGTAAAACGGAATTCAAAGTAACACGATCGGCTACAGCTTCGTAAATCGGTCTTGAAATCAGCAGGACTCTATAAAACACACATTTGAACAAGTATTGAAGAGCCGTCTGTATCCCACCCATGTTCTTCCAAAGCATTGGAATGATCAGGTGTATATTGCCGTAATTCAAATCTATTTTTATCTGGTTCTTTGAGAAATGTCTCATTGAAGCAGTGAGCTGACGGCTCTTAATCAAATAAAGCTCACCTAAATTTGACCAAACTCCTCTACAATCACATTGAAGGGGGGTTGGAGACTGAACCATTTTTGTCTACATATAGAGAAATAGCACACAAGACCGCACAGACAAAGAAATAGAGTGTCAACTTCAACTTTACGTTTACTTAAAGATCTTTTCCTCTGGCTTTACTGGTCCGTTTTCTGATCGTCTCGCAACAGCTTTATATCTTGATTTTCATTGCCATAAAGATTTTGTTCTCTCTTCTACCCACAGAATAACAATTGACTCTTTATTTTGGTTAAATAAGCCAATATGGCTTCTTACAATCATATTTACCTAACAGCCTTTGCAAGTAACAACTTACAGTAATTTATATGTATAGCATAGATGAGGAAATACGTCCGAAGGAAGAGCTTTCTAAAATATAATAAATTATCATGATATTTATAGAATATTTTATCGAAATCTTACAAATAACCCTTTACGGCTCGATCGAAGTATGCTACTAACAATATCTATTATTACCTGTTGCCGGGACGTTCTCTGTAGGATATCCCTATTTTCCGCGTATCAAAAAACATCATATCAGTCTGATAAAGCGAGATGGCGGACAGCGGGACGATAATGATGAACTGCCGCAGAGTATACATGTAGGTCCGGTACTTGAACTTTGACACAGATATATGACGTCAGCTCTGTGATGTGCTCTCACCACGATTACGTGATTTCCTTGGCAGACGATCAGAATAAACGGGCAAAGATGCCTCCAGGTATCCAATCGTGCTGTAAACCAATTTGCTTAGGGTAATTGCTAGGTGCTTGATAGTTACATAATAGAAGCCATGCACATTAACGTTCTATATACTCCCATCAACGCCACACGAACCGATTGTTTTCTTGCAAATACTTTTCCCTGTTGTCGGATGAGTTATAATAAGACTCAGTTCGGACAAGTGTTTTTATGTAGGCAATTTTACTTTTTCCATGGTTTCTATGAAGATGTTTTTTTTATGTACGCACCTGTTACTTTTTCCATGGTGCTTTATTCTAAAGAGTGTGCACAATTCTATTTTGATGAACCAAGTGGGTGCCAAATTCCATTCTTTCCACGTATCAATAGAGAGATTAGATAGGATTAGTGTCATCAGAGGATTATTTTCCTAGTATCTACTTTCTTGTCTCAATTTAAAAAGTGGGTTGAGCGGCGAAAATGTTATTTTCATTTACGATCAGTATACGATGTGTTGATCATATCAATCCTGAGACAATGCTCCCACATCATAAAACAACCGCTCAGACCTTTCTTTAATCGCTCACATGTCATAGACATCAGTTTATTTTGGATATACAAAGCCCGTTTTCGACGAGACTGTCTGTATCCATTATGTATGAAGTAGACCGACTGGGCATGTCATTCGTTATAAGGTGTTTATCCATAAATTAATAATAGATTACATCGATAGACGAACTCTCCTGACATATTGCGCTACTACTACTTTTAAACATATGCCGAGTGGAGTTTGTATAATATATGCGGCCTCACCACACGCACATCCCTGAACTAATACTTTTACAACAGCATGATTAGTCAATATATCATGCAAACGCGTTGAAAGAATATTCAGTTTTGAAGTCAAGGAGTATGCGTTAAATATCCAAAGGAATACAAATCAATTTCAGGCTTTCTGTACATTTGGCATGGTGTTTTCAGACGAGAGTGATATCATCAGAAAATAACGGATGGTCAGTTTATATTTTGAATAGACGAAGCTCGTTCTCCGGCAGCTGCTTGGGTGCATTTTGTATGAAGTGGACCTAAGTATAAGTGATCATTCTGTGATAAACAGATGATTCAAGAAGAAGCAGAAAATTGCAGCATATGTGGGACATTCGATATTAGCCATTATCCATGAAGATGATGTCCCATGGTAACCGAACCGTTCGAACATATTACACCAGAGGATAGGATGATAAGGTTGTGAACATTAAATTCGTCTGACTGATTGGAGTGAAACTAAACATTTTGAAATGGTAAACTGAGCTAGCATGTGGTCAGATAGGAGTACGATTTATTTTGTCGTTCATTCCGGTGTGACATCTATCCGTGTGTCTTGGACAATCCATTACTTCTCAGTTAACTCGACGATGTAGCCATACCTCCTAATTTGCCAAATCTTTGTGTGTCTGTTCACGGAGGTGATTATAAAATAATGGTTTTCTCGAAGCAGCAAACCAAATAACTCCCAAACGTAAGTCATGTTGTTCCTCGTTGAAGCTATTCGCTGCAGGCAAATTGTCGCTTTGTATTCCGGATGTAGTTAGGATTTGCTGAAGGAAGTTCTATCGTCTCCTAGTGACAAGGCAATCACGGGATGCAATTGATTAAATTTCTTTGTCCGAACGCTAATTCTATTTGAATGGTCTCGAATTCACTGAACCATACTTTATTATAATAAACTTTGACTCATCCAGATATTTAAAACTTCTACTAAAGACATACAACATGAAATTGATGCGATATGCAAGAGGTGGGGAAAATTGAAGTCTGGCTTCGGAAAACAACCAAATGACTCTACAGGAAAGCATCCCTCTGCAACTAACATTCAGACCTGAGAATACGGTGGATTCTCGGACGTAGCCTTCGTATCTCAGCCGCGCTTTTATTGTAGCTGTTCATGTGGACACTATGAAGTATCCACAGTGCCCCTAGCACCAACTTAAGCGGAATTGGATACGCTAGGTCGGAAGCCAGGATGAGAGATCAGCTCAAACAACTCATCTGTTGTTAATTTTTTTTTTTTTTTTTTTTTTTTTTTTTTTTTATGATTCATAATTTTTTTTATTTCTTTTCCTTAAATCACATACATGTGCAGTATCTACAGTTTTACAATATATTGCAAGCAAGTATATCCTGGGCACCATTCATAACAATGTATATTTCTCTGTCACTGATGCCCTGTACATAAAGACATCCATCATATTTTGTCCATTCATGTTAGACACAGTTCTATTTCATTTCAGTTAGTGCACGAAGAAAAAAAATAAACAGTATTCCATCCACTACAAACCTAGTGAACGGAATATCCAAATAATTACTACGCATATGAGATTCTAATTTTCTTTTAAGGTGAGCATCAGTCAGCTGTCATGGGTAAGTCCTCTCTAAATAAAAGGTGACAGGATGACCACAGACGGTTAAAAACAGCCCAGTCCCCATTTACGTAACAGTTATATCTATTAATAGCGTATAATTTTTGTAACTCCTTCTTGATATAAACAACGTTTGGCTTTTCCTGTCGTACCTTCTGCTTGTAGATCTGGTATTTTATTGCAATAATGATGAAATTCAGTATATTATTTCTTTTCTCACTCAATCCTAACATTACCGTTCTCACATTTAGCTTGATGCGAATGTTTGCCTTTGTCATAAACCACTCTTCTATATGTTGCCAAATTGGTCTAACTTTACCGCAGTTCCAAAAATAAGTGTAAGACCGTTTCATTTTCCAGTTCACAGAAGGTGCATAAACTACTAACCTCTGGGTTAATTTTATTTGCAAAAATATTTGTAGTCAAGATTCCATTAACTATTCTATATTGAAACCATCTCAGCGTGGTGTCGTTGATGGTGCCTTTCGCTGCTATGTTGTTAAATACTTTCCATTCTTTTTCACTGAAGACCTGGCCTATGGAATTCTCCCACTTTATATTTGCTTTTGATTTTCCGAAACAACTGTGTGTTAAAATTTCGTAAAAAGTCTTACACCCTTTCATAGTTTTGACTAACGGAAATATGTGTGGAGGTATGAATGGAAGTACCAGAGGCTTGGTAAATTCTTTTATGTCCAACTTACGCAAGGCCTTCTTCACAACTTCAAGTACACCAAGAAATTCTAAAAAGTTGGTGTCTACAATGTAAACAGCTTTGAACTCTTCATATTTCATAAATTGTCCTTTTGAATTTGTTAAATCATTCACAAACTTAATACCTTTCTGCAACCAGGGTTTATACATAAAAGGTCGGTTTGCAATTTTAAAAAGATCATTATTCCAAAGGAACTCCTTCCTAAAGGCATCTTCCGGACTTTCTTTATACACGATATTTTGTTGTAAAGAGCTCCATGCTCTTAAAACATCACGCCAAAACTGATTTTTCATCGCTGGTATTACGTTATTTAACAAAGTATATGAACCGGTTTCCAAAATATTATATATCTTGGGAATTTCCATCAACAAAAAGTTTGTCCATTTCGGATCTGGGTGTAACATCCGTCTTAACCAAGACAACTTTTGAGCCTGGATAAATTGTTTAATCAATGGTATATCCATTCCACCATCACAGGCTTTCTTAACTGCTTGTTTTCTGGCTACTTTATCGGGTTTTGAACCCCACACAAAGACAAAACATTGTTTTTGCAAATCTTCTATTATTTTATCCGAAGGGTCCGGAAGAGATGAGAATAGATGGTTCAGTTTTGATAACATTAAAGATTTAAGTACTACAATTCTTCCTAATGGTGTTAAAAGTCTATGCGACCAAATTTTCATCATATTTTCGATAGTCTTTAACTTATCCTTATAGTTTCGTTCTACCATTTCAGCCAAATTAAGAGTAAACTGAAGACCGAGAAGGGTAAATGGGCCTTGGGACCAATCAAGGTGCCATTTAATATTATACTGCACATCTGAATTTTTTTTGCTACCTATACAAATAATCCTTGTTTTGTCTGTGTTGATTTTTAAGCCCGAAAACCTGGCATAAAAATCAAGGACATTCAAGCAGCAATTCAAGCTCTTTTCTGAACCATCGAGGATCACAGTTGTGTCGTCCGCGTATTGCGTAAGTTTGTATTCTATGTTGTTAATACGTATGCCTTTAACCTTATTATTCATTCTAAGCATGGCAGCCAAAACTTCTGCACATATGAGAAATATGTATGGCGAAAGAGGATCTCCTTGGCGACAACCTCTTGATATTTCAAAAAAACGTGATGCAAATCCATTCACTATTACACATGACTGAATATTATTATAAAAAAACGCGAATCCATCTCTGTATTGAGGGTCCGAAGTTAAAAAATTCTAAAGCTTTGTGTATATAGTTCCAGTCCACCGAGTCAAACGCCTTCTCAAAGTCTATTAAAAGAAGCATACCGGGAACTTGATAATCTTCAGCAAATTGCATAGTATCCTGAACTAACCTGGTAGACTCACCCATAAACCTCCCCGTCATAAAACCCTTTTGATCATCATTAATTATATACGGTAATTTATTTTTGATCCTGAAAGCTATAGCAGTTGATCCTATTTTATATGAAACATTTAGAAGAGAGATCGGACGCCAATTTTTTAGTAAATGTTTTGGCTTTCCCTCTTTAGGTAAACATGTGATGACGCCCTGCTTTTGAGGATTAGACAGTTCTCCTGATGTATAAGCATAGTTTAAAGATTTCAGTAGGTATTGACCGATATCTGTCCAAAAGAATTTATAAAATTCGGAAGTGTATCCATCTGGTCCGGGACTTTTCTCGTTTTTTAAATGTTTCAATGCCCCAAGTAGCTCTTTAAGGGTAAAGATTCCTTCCATGTCTGCCGATTGGTTGTGGTCAAGTTTGGGTGTTTGTGATTCACGCAGTAGGTCTTCTAAATGTACTGGACTTGTTTCCTGCTTAGTGTATAATTTTCTATAAAATTGTTTTGTTTCTTCTAATATATCGTCCTGCTTATCAATTATGTTGCCGTTCTTATTCTCTATCCTGATGATTGTTTTATTTATAAAGTTCCTCCGTTCTAAGCCTAAAAAATAACTACTTGGTTTTTCCCCTTTTCCCACCCATTTTGCCTTCGCCCTTAACATAATCCCATCGACCGTAATCTTATTTATGTCCTCTAGTTTTCCATTTATATCTTTGATCTCCGCTATCAATGTACCTTTATCGATAATATCTTCTGTTTTATCTAATTTTAATTCCAAGTCCACGAGTTTTGAGTTCAACGCCTTCTCTTCTTTATTTCGTTCTTTTTTCCTATGACTTGAATATGAAATTGTTTTTCCTCTAATATTTAGTAAAATCATCTCGAAAAGTAACTGATCGTCTAGGCTCAT
>JAVTVY010000314.1:0-33982 GCA_036873755.1 Hanleya hanleyi | reverse complement strand
TCAGTTATATTGTATATCTTGGTGGGGATAAATGTAGCAAAAAGTGTTAATTTTATATAAGAACGGTTTGCATTTGACCATAGATTAAGGATCTCGAGTTTACACTCAAGTATAACATCGTGATGAATGGTATATACTGAATGTAACTGTAAACTGCAAACTTGATAAATCTTGGAATTGACCAGGAATACATATAACCACAACTGATGTTGTTAATGTGTGACGGGTGGATTTAGCGTGAATGGTCACGAATCGGTAACCATGCCAATGAAGTCTTCGTGGTTTAAATATGAATAATTGAAATTGAATCCATCAATCAATAAAGGCCAGGATCTCGAGAAGCGAGATCCACTTCGCCGTTCAGCTCAGTGGTTTATATCAGTGAGTGAGTGAGTAGCATTTAACGTCGTTTTCAACATTTTTCCAGTCATATCACGACGGTGCCTACATGTACCAGAACACGAGAGTGTCAACAGTTCCTATTATCCTGGACACTGATCAGTCCAGCCAGTACAGCATCAGCACTGACATAACTATGAAAACAGGTGAAACTTATATATATAACATTCAAATAAATTAAATATATTCCTCGAAAGATTTTCACACCTTTATTTACAAATTATACAAAAAACAGTGATACATATATAAAGGACGTATGAATGAAGGGGTTATTGAGTACAATCCACAAGTCTGATAAGACTCCCAAAGCTGGGGGAACGGTGATGTATTAATGGGCCATATATTAAGGCTCATTATCATTGCATCATTTGAATTTGAGTAGATAGTTTTCTGAGAAAAACAGATCTTGCGATTGTGACATAGGCAGGAATAATGCGTAAATGTTGACGTGATATAGCCCGGAGGGGCATCAGTATTTTATACAAACATCGGACTGTATGGAGTGGGGAAATTGACACCATCTTGGTCCTGATTTATACCTGAAGCCCCCTCCCCTATATCCATACCCCATGTTCACTTTACTTCTGGAGCCCCCTCCCATATCGATACCTCTATGCTCCACGCTACTGATGGAGCCCCCCGCCCCCTATCCGCACAATACTCCATATTCACGTTACTTCTGAAGTCCCCCCTCCTCTATCAATACCCCATGCTCACGTTACTTCTGAAGGCCCCCTCCCCCGCTCCCCTATCCATACTCCATATTCACGTTACTTCTGGAGCCCTCTCTAAACAAAGTGCTATATATATATGGCAACAACAAGTCTGTAGACAGTGCGCTATACAAAGGAGTCTGATATAAAACTGGTAACATCTCTAAGCGTTGAAGCCGCCGAGTGAATGGTATAGACGACAACCGAATAATGATGTTTGACTTCTTCCCATTTTCTTTCTTTTTCTGGATCATCCTCTATTCCAAAGAGTGCATCGACAATTCCAGGGAAGCTTGCTCCGGCGTAAGAGTTTATGGCACTGGGTGCAAACACGATGTGCCTAGAAATATGCAGAAAAAAACATTATTAACCAGTTCGAACTCTCACTTTCGAGTCTGGTGCCCCGCTCTGGGGGTCATAACAAAGCCCAAACCCTATACTGTTTGACCAGTTATACGATCTTGGATTGATTTAAATAAATATCGGTGTATAACAGAACCAAATATGGGATGAACTCACTTGTAAAGCGGTCTTCCGGGAAGTCCGGCCGGGTCAGTAAAAGCTCTCTCTAACTGTATAAGCTGGTCATTGATCATTCGGACAACCATGGGGCTGAAGATACATGCATATCGCTTGAGAAAAAGTCACAATAGCGCAAAGATGTGATTTTTAATAATAACATGAGATTAATATGAAGCTGCGCATCGGAAATCTGGGATCCAGCCACTCATAATGTATTCAATTTGAACCAAGATGTCAGGAACACCAAGCAGTCAAGTGACAAATAAACAGATTATCAAATTTTTTGCAATTAGAAATGGCCCATAAGGTTTACGTCCAATCAGAGAAACCGATATTCATTACATAAGTCTCTTGATGCATCGATGATGCATATCAAATTTTGCATCGAGCATTTGAACGGTACCAAAGATAGAGATCATTAATGTTTTTGCATAAATTGAAGATGGTCGCCCATCCTTCCCGCCACTCAGAGGAACTGATGTGATTATTCATTCATGGAAGTCTCCCGATACAACGATGCTGTATACCAAGTTTCAAATAGAACACTTAAACGGTATCAGAGATATACATCATTAAAGAGTTTGCATACATTAAAGATTGCCGCCAAGATTTCCGCCCAATCAGAGAAACCAGATGTGTCATTCATCGTAAGTCTCTTTATGCATCGATGATGTATACCAAATTTTGCATCGAGCACTTGAACAGATCAGAGATAGAGATCATTAATGTTTTTGCATAAATTGAAGATGGCCGCCCATCCTTCCCGCCACTCGGAGGAACTGATGTGGTTATTCATTCATGGAAGTTTCTCGATACATCGATGCTATATACCAAGTTTCGTATAGAACACTTAAGTGGTATCAGAGATATACATCATTAAAGATTTTGCATAAATTAAAGATGGCCACCAATTTTCTGCCCAATCAGAGAAACCGGAACTGTCATTTATCGTAAGTCTCTTGGTGCATCGATGATGTACACCAAATGTTACATGGAGCACTTGAATGGTGTCAGAGGTAGAGAATATTCATGATTTTGCATAAATTAAAGATGGCCAACCATCCTTCCCGCCACTCAGAGGAACTGGTGTGGTTATTCATTGCAAGTCTATTGATACATTGATGCTGCATACCAAGTTTCGTACAGAACAGTTAAATGGTATCAGAGATATATATCATTAAAGTTTTACATAAATTAAAAATGGCCGCCAAGGTTTCCACCGAATCAGGGAAACTGGTTTGGTTATTCCTTTGAAGTTTTTTGATGCATCGCTGATCCAGACTAAGTTTCACACTGAACAGCGAAATGGTACCCGAGATACAGAAGATTATTGGTTTCGCATAAAGTCCAGATGACCGCCAAATTTTTCCCCCGATCGGGTCCATGTTCAATGTGATTCTGGATCACGAGCATATGGATGTGCACTGCAAGTTTAGTGTACCTAGGTTAAGTCGTTCTAAAGATATCTTGGTGATGAGAAAGCCGCGACGGTTTCGCATAAATTAAAGATGTCCGCCAAAGTTTCCAACCAATCGGATCCAGATTCAATAGAGTTCTGGGTCACGAGCATATGGATGTACACTGCAAGTTTAGTGTACCTAGGTTAAGTCGTTCTAAAGATATCTTGGTGATGAGAAAGCCGCGACGGTTTCGCATAAATTAAAGATGTCCGCCAAAGTTTCCAACCAATCGGGTCCAGATTCAATAGAGTTCTGGGTCACGAGCATATGGATGTGCACTGCAAGTTTGGTGTACCCAGGTTAAGTCGTTCTAAAGATATCTTGGTAACGAGAAAGGCGTGACAGACAGACGGACGGACGGACGTACATGCCGACGACAATACCCTTCGGCCAAATTATCACCGTGGGGTAAAAACTATAAACCTCGTAATACTTCAGTAATCTGTCTTCTCTAAATTGTACCCGAAGAGATGGTTTGCTCACTCTAAATCTGCTAAAACTATTGAATTCCTCCTTACTTGTTCTTGTCTATCGTATCGAGTCTGTTGTGGAAATCCATTGCCTCTCTCTCAAATGTCTGCGTAGCCATCTCGAGTTCATCTACGAGAAACATTAACCGAGAAAAGTATCAACATTAAGACATGAATTAATGGATGTAAAAGACTAAACTTGCGGAATCAAGTTCACAGTTCTCATCGGGATGAGTATTTTTAACATCGAGCAAGGCTTTCAGAACACCATTGGTTTACACTGCAAAACTATTATCCAATGGAAATTCATTGATTATGCCATTTCATCATCCTGTAAATCCCTACGAAACTATCATTTATGTTACGCCATTCCGCTTAGAAAGATGAAGTTGCTACTTATATAGCGTTGGCAATTGCGACCAATAAATATATATATATGTTCTTAATAGGAGTTTGGTTCGAAAAGCGTATATAGCCGAAATTATTTAATATGTGTAATTTTGGCATATATTCTTAGTTTGCATTTTGATCCTCTTCACTCTGCAAAGAGAATCCTGGTCGGTATGAATCTAGAAGATGCATGCATGTCCCACAAATTCAAAGAACTTCACCATGTCCATCCATCAGCTACCAACGTTGCCTGATACATGCATGACTCTTTGAGGTCAAAAAACCATCGGGGTATTGTTAACTTACAAAGGCTAATGTTGCCATGCAATGCCATAATCCTCCCATTGTCGGCGAAGAGTGAGTCTTTGAAACTCGACAGAGCCATGGCATAGTCGCTGACGTTGAACGGTAAGATCACAGAATCTGCCAGGTATCTTGTTGATTCTGCCCAAATATTCGCCATTGTTTTGGAGTACTGCATAACAAAACATGCATTTGATATCTTTAAAAATATAAGAGGCGATGCTATGGGCCAGGCAAGATGACAAGTGCAACATTGGGAATTTATCTCAAATTATTGAAAATGTTACCTAAGCCAAAATCATGTAAACAATTAAGATATGTTATAAATATGCCAGACCCTAAAACATAACAGAAATAAAGAAGAATATTCCTTGCTAACTGGAAATCTAGCTGTAGAGGTCCTTTAAAATATTGATGACAGAGAGGAATCACATAAAACTAACCTGGAATCCCTTGTCTATGAATGACTCAAACATAAAACTAACCTGGAATCCCTTGTCTATGAATGACTCAAACAAAACTAACCTGGAATCCCTTGTCTATGAATGACTCAAACGCATAGAACGTATCATATGCTGTATGATAGAGGGGATGATAAGCCACCTTTATTCGATTCTGGAACAATAAAGGATAAAAAATATTCAACCATTATTTGTTACTATAGGAGACAGCGCTTTTATTCACCACCAATGTGTTTGCTGTTTTACTCAGATGAAACAGTTGCCTCAAATAATGAGAGATACAGTTCCTAGATAATTTCATTATTTACTGAAAAAAAAACTGGGGAACGAAAACTCTTTCCAACAGATAAACCAGACAATTACTCGCTGCATCAGTAATATATAGAAGGATAGAATGAACTGAAAAAAAACACCTTACTTTGTTATAAACGTAATGCACGTCCAGCGAGGGAATGCCGAGTCGTTGATAGAAGGAGGCATAGTCACTGGAAGCACCCAGGTTCTCTAACCTGTAACGTGTGTAATGTAAACACAAATTGTAATTGATTATAAATCTTAGCGTACACGGGAATATTTGGACGCGAGTACTTAGATATTCTGAAACCTTCGAATTTGGATCAGAAAACTTCGTTGGCCGCACATGGGCGTCTTTGAAAACTGTTTCTGTGTCACATGACACGGGTGTGGTCACATGGTACCATCGTGTCATTTTTGTGTTCATGTCTTCTCTACTCCGGCGTCAATTTGTTGATATACCAATTGCGATCGGATCCAAAATCGTGCACAAGATTTTGGAACGTGAAATCTGAGATTTTTGTCCCCAGACAAGTGGAATGTTTGGATCCCTTTTCAAGAGTCAGAAAACTCCGACTTGGTTCCCACACACGAGCAACTTCTCGGATTCGCCGGCGTCAGAATATCCAAGAACTCAACGTCGCTTGGACAACACATATATGAAAAAATGGCAAATCTCTAGTTCCAGGTTATGGATTGATACCAATCTTTGGGTATACCTTGCCAATAGGCCAAAGAAGAATCTTAATCTTGTCTGAGGTCAAAGGTCAAGTCACATAGGCCAGAAAACCTTCAACAGAGAGAAAATCTTGATAATGTTCAATATTATGAATCGGTTAAAAACTTTGGGAATGCCTTGTTCAGGAGACAAAGAATAACCCTATTTATTTTTTTATCAAAAGGTCGAATGTTAAGGTTTCTTAGGTCAGAAAATTTTGAAAAAATGAAAATTGTATTGTTCGTGTCAGAACTCCAGAGATGTGGATTATGATGAAATATCTACCATTTCTCAAACTCCGAACTGGCAAAGATGTCTGTCCATCCATCTGTCGGTAAAAGTGTTAGTGTCCGAGTCACGTACCCTGTTCCAGGATTTGGATATTTGTACTAAACTTTTGGTATGCCTTACTCGTCATGGGACATGACGCAACATTAAAAGGATGGAAAACGATACCGGCGTACTGACAAGAAGTCATATGATCCCAAAGACAAATATACTGACTGCATATTTCTAAAACTAAAACTTCACTAAAAACTTCATAGAAGACTGAGGGAACTTTGATGTATGGATAGGCTGTACTCGAGGACAAAATAGATTTACAGACCTTGGTCTGTTTAAAGTTTCATTGTTCGTCTTCCAAGGAAAAGTATTCAACCATTTGTCGTAAACTGTACACAGACCTTGTGCCACATCCTTTTCGTCTGGGTTCGGTATCTATAATGGCAAATTAGTTTTGCTTACTAACACTGCTAGCACTCAAATACAAGCGTTTAGTCTGTCATTCAATATTCAGTTGTTGTCCGGCAAAGAATTTCCGCGTTCACAATTCAAATTAATCGAGAACTCAAACTAATCGATGAGATAATTTGTATGACAGCCATGCTTTTATTGTAGCTGTTCATGTGAACATCTTGAATGGTATGACCCCACGGGGGGTCCCTTGGACCGGCTTGAAACAAATATTTAAGAGCGACGAAGTAATGGCAAATACTAGAGTACGTCACCAGCCTACTAAACAACATCGCAAAACAGAAAAGCTGCCAAAGATCCTGAAGCATGGAATGGTCAATCCAATTCTCAAGAAAAGGAAGCCCCCTAACGACCCCTCAAGCTACCGTGGTATTTCCATTCTTCCTGTTATTGGCAAGGTACTCGAAAAAGTGATCCTTCAACGTATTAAACCAGATCTCAAGGCTTCCCATCACCCCATGCAAAGAGGTTTTACTGAAAGCTCCTCCTGCAACAATGCTGCATTGATGATAACTGAAGCGCAGGCCGAATCGTCTCACCAAAAAAAACCCTTTTCCTTACCACGTTCGACGCGCAAAAGGCCTTCGACATAGTGTGGCAGAACCAACTTCTTCGAAAACTATACCTAAGAGGAATACAAGGCCAGATGTGGCTAATTATCGCAGATACATATCACGAGGCTGCCAACAGGGTCAGATGGAACAATGAGCTCAGCGAATTATTTACGCTTCATCAGGGAACAAGACAGGGAAGCTCGCTGTCAGCAGAAATGTATAAGATCTACAATAACACCCTTCTGTCCGACCTGAAATCCTCTGGCCTCGGCATGAAAATTGGAGACATCGATGTATCTGCTCCTACATGTGGCGATGATATAGCCCTACTGACAACATCTCTGGGGGCCGAAAAAGCCCAGGTTCTGATTGTGGAGAGTGCGGTGAACAATGATAGACAAATAATAAATGCCCCAAAAAGTGCCTCGGTCACGCTAAATGGGAGCACGCCTCTACAGACGTCTAAAGAGCTCTGTATCAATGCCGACACCATCTCACAAATGGAATCTGTACAGCATCTAGGCCTCACCAGACTCAGTAGCAATGCTGTTGACATCGACCATAGACTTGTGGTTGGAAGAAACACGCTCTACAGCCTCATGGGTGCTGGTCTTCACGGTTACAACGGTGTTAACCCGCTGGTATCCACGCATGTTTGGAATACTTATATCATCCCCAGAGCAATCCACAGCCTTGAAGCTACAATCCTGCGAAAAGCCGATATAGCTGCACTGGAGACCATGCAAAAACAAAAACTGAAACAATTGCAACATCTGCCCACAAGATGCTCAGATGCTGGTGCTCTTCTCCTACTAGGAGCGGAGAAGATCGAAGCGATTCTACACAAAAAGATGATCTCCTTATTCACAGCCATTTGCCGCGACCCTTCAGGCACGGAACATAGACTCGCGAGAAGGCAAGTCTCACTAAAATCCCCTTGTGACAAGAGCTGGTTTTCTGACTTGAAGCAGGTTTTGTACTTATACAACCTCCCATCTGCCACTCAGCTACTCCTGGATCCCCCGAACAGAAACACATTCAAAGGAAAAGTCAAGCGAGCAATTAACGATCACTGGACCTCTGTCCTCCGGAACGAAGCAACCCTGAAGACCTCATTGAAATTTATGAACATTGAATCGTGTGGTGTTCGAAAACCTCACCATGTCTGGACTACAGTTGGTGACTGTCCTAGAGATGTCCAAAGAGCCTCCATAAAAGTCAAACTGCTCACGGGATGCTACACCCTTCAAGCCAACAGAGCTAGATTTAATCAGTTCACTGTCGATCCGACCTGCCGGCTCTGCCATGATGGACCTGAAGATTACGTTCACTTCATACCCACCTGTAGCAGCTTAGACCACATTCGCAAAAATCCAGTTAACAAGCTTATCTCATTACTCGAGTCGTCACACCACGCTGATCTTGCATCACTGGCGCTGTCTGATCCAAAAGTCCTTACCCAGATTGTACTGGATGTTACCAAAGTCATACCGGATCTTCGGGACTCCATGTCGGCTGAAAATGACTTTCTTCTGACAAAAATCGAGCACACATCGAGACTGTTGTGTTACGCCCTACATACAGAAAGAGCGCTGATTACACTTAAATGAGAGAGAGAGAGAGAGAGAGAGAGAGAGAGAGCAATAGTTGCGCTGCACGTTGTACATAGATTTTAGTCGCACACTAAGTTTTTATCATAAGTTGTTCTTTTTTAACGTTTTAGTATATCTACATGTACTTTACCTCTAAGGAGGGTGCTCCTAGATGACAGGAGGGATTTTCGAACCTAATACTACTACTAATGGCTCAATCAAGTCATCTGATGAAAAATGATGATCTATGTGTCCGTTAGATGAATAAAAGCGTACGGGGATCCCCGGAGATAGGCATCGATCGTAATCAGACACAGGTCAGGAAGAGTATGAGATCCTTGGAAATATACGCTTTCTAGTTTGCGTCTAAATGTCTAATTACGATCGAAGCGTACAGGATCACTGCAGCTATACGCTTCGTATCTTGTGTCTAATTCCCTTCAACCCCATTCCAAGCCAGTAGAACCATGTACCGGTGATTATGCCAAAGAAGACAAAAGTTTCGATTCCAATTGTTAGGACTTTATGCAAATATACAAGCCCAAACTCGTTCATTGGAAGGCAGTCATGGTACGTACTTCTGAAATCATAATAAGCATATAGTGATATGCACGAACAAGTTTATTTCCTGCTGCCACTTACTTTCTTGGCTGCCTCATATATGGTGGAGTACAAGAGCGGAGAAGCTCCACCCTCTAGGGAGTAATTACCTAGATAAAGACGATGGAATAAGTACATTATACAAGTATTGCATGTTGTAGCGTGAGGCATATCGATTTGTCAGCTCGAGAAATGTTGAAGTACAACTAGCGCACATCGACGATTGTACATCACCATTTGAGAGCTGACAAATCGACAGGTCTCTCGCCACAACATGCAATACTTGTTTTATTACACCGAATGTCACATTTGAAAACAAATTGTCCTGAAACCTGATCACGTAGGCCCCCTACACCCTTGACAATGAAATCCCACTTCTATCCCTTGATACAAGGCAGGCCCCCAGCATCAATGACAATTAAATGGCTGGTTGGGGATCGTTATACAATTCAATTAGCCTGTCACTTAATTTCCAGCGTGAGCTTCTGGACTGGCACAGTGGGACGAGCAAGATTTAATTTGGGGTACCGGGTTACATATAGGATTTCACGCCTCGCGGCACATGTATTTTGAGTTGACAGTGACAATTTAATTGGTTTCGTGTTACATAAGCGATGTTAGATTTCTGGATAAGTGATCACGTCGCATGCGGATGAATGAATACACAAGTCATCACGTGATTGAGAGAGATATAATACGTCATCAGGGTTTGGGACCATTGAAGACTTTAGAATTATGTGAATAGGAATGGCACGGTGAAATAAGAATATCATGTTCAACACTGCGCTACCGAAGTTGATCTCAAAATGACGTGCGCAAGATCGACTGCTCGGTCGCCTCAGCTTGTTTGTCGCATACCCTTGAAACATAACGTTCTCGTGATGTCACGTAACTTTTCGGAAGATGAAAAATTTATGTCAGTCAATTTCTAAATCATATTCACTAATTTTTACGGCTGTAGCTGACTGGCCGTAAACACACGTCAAGCTTCGTTTCGGAATGGTATGCTGGTGCGTACTCTATATATATGGGAGTCAACTCGTGGTTCAGCGCGGAACATCTGCGTTGAATGAATATAATGTTCAACACTCTGCCGTGATACATGACAATTATTCCACGGTACGGCAAGATATGACTACATCATCACTGAACATCACGATTTGTAGAATGACAAGTGTCATGCTCTCAACCAATGAAATCATTATGAATTTACATAAATAAACCAATTCGCCATTTGAATAAATGGCCTACCTAATGAGAAAATGATTTGCCTACACAATCTTCATTGTGAGACGAAAGCACAAGCGAGTCAACGTATTCACTTATTATGTCATGGAACATTACACTGGCATATTATCTGATGAATGTCTGGAGACAATTTAAACTAACTGAGATGCAATGAATTTGTTTGAAGTTATTGTTCATCGTTCATACGTACCTTGTATCGCCGTGTCTATGTTGAAATAGGCAACCGTTCTTTCACCTAGAACTTTGGAATATTGCTGAAAGTTGGGAAAAACAAGGATCGTCACCAAGAGATGAAATTGCACAAATACGGATTAAAACTGAAAACACGCATTTTGCTTTAGTTCAGAGTTTTGCCTTTATTAACCATCGGCCACGGTCACCTTATCTCGTTGCTATTTTGTTTTAGGGTGAACGACACGCTTGTAGAAAGCTCTTAAAATGTTTACAACTGATGTTGTTTGCACATGCATACCACTGTTGCAATATAATGGCTTCACTGTACCAGTCATTGTATTACTCGTTTGTTGTTTAAATTTCAGCATCAATTAACCATATTTCTCATGCACCTAGGAACAGTTGACCACCATACCTCTACCCATTCTGTGGATCCAATGAGGCCAAACTCCTCGGCTCCCCAACTACAAAATATTATAGAACGTCTCGGTCTCCAGCCTACAATCAGATAAAAGTCAACATGCTGATAGATGGGGACAGGAATGGCTAATTGTTTTAATGAAGTAGCATAGAAGAAAGAAACAGTGAAGAATTGAAATCGTTTTACTTGTTGTGAAGATTCCATGGCATTTCTGTAATATTATCAACTTCCCAACAAGAGGGTTCACGTTAATAGATACACGCTTACACACGTCCAGGTCATTCATGGTACATATGTCCAGTATTCTTTGACAACTAAATGTGATCAAACATATACGGTGCCACCTTTTCGTTTCGTCTCTTGTTAATCCAATCCAGTATATCTCTTAATGTGTTTTGTGTGGCAAAATGCCTCCAACATATACTAGTACCCATGGACGCCAGATGCGGCCAATCTCGTCTTTTCGTTCTTTCTCATCCGGCTTCCATAATAGTACCAGCAATTATACCATTATACTGAAAAAAGAGTCAACTTTACCTTCTTGAATGAGTTCTGCCATGACTCGGGATATTTCTTTGACAATGGCAGTTCCACTTGATGGATCAAATGCCCCGAATCCCCATGCATCTCTGTGGTTCCCCACTATCACGTATCGGTCTACAAAACATGACAATCTCAACCCTTTTCAACAAGACAATTCCAACACATTTCAAAAAGACAGTCCCAACACATTTCAACACGACAATCCCAGTACATTTCAACAAGACAATCCCAACACATTTCAACAAGACAATCCCAACACATTTCAACAAGACAGTCCAATACTTTTCAACAAGATAAATCCCATTACATTTATACTCGATTTGAATACGTTAAGCAGTTTATATAATCCGTACTAATGTAACCAATTACAACAATGATGTTCATTAGAGTCGTTGAGATAATCCATCCCACGTTGCTAATATCATTATCGCTGGTGCTATATCATGAAGCATGCGTCCAAAATTGAAAGACAATATGTCTTTTCGACATTTTTGAAAACGGTCGATCATTTCTCTATCCTTGTGGACACCAATTAAACCGGAGCCTGCTGTGGCTTTTCGCTTATATGTTGTCCTGAGCAAAGGTGTTTCGATTCCAGAGGCGAAAATGTATAGATTGTTATTATAGATAATCTGCTGCCTAGAGAATGCATCTACCATTATTGCTTCCTTTCGTGTGGAGAGAGAGTGACACCATCTTGGGCCATCCATTGCATAAAGATGTGATCTTTCCCGAATCTTTGGACCATTATTTAAAGTGAAAGGACATCACATTGGTCTATAGTGACAAGATGTCCGCTTAAGCTTTAAGACAGCCCAGATTAGACGATCCTTCATAGAATCAAACTCATGGCTGGAATATCCGGGACATTTGCAACAAAATGTTGAACAGTCGATAATTCGTGAAAATTAGGGTAAAAAATAAAACATATTCCTAATCAAATCACATCCGGCGCACCGGAATGTGCCGATCAGATTGGTAAATTTCATGTTTCGAAACACTCGAAGATTCATATATATATCCTGCAAAGCATTTTTCTACTGCAACAAAACAACTAGAGCATCCCCTATGAAATTTCAATAGATACCGTCTCCAGGGATCGCAACAGTCACAGACATTCCAATCCACATTTTACCATGAACAGGCAACTGGCTTTCTTTATAAGATAGATAGTTGTATGCGAAAGGATTATGAAACAATTCGCGTCGGCTCATGGAATCCCAATATCACCCGATTTCATTGACCCTCCGCGGTCCATTAAATTGTGTCCAAATTTGATCGATATGCAAGTGGGAAAGATTGAAGACGTCTGGCGACTAAAGAACAACCATATGACTCTATAGGAAAGCTTCACTCGGCACCTCACATTCAGACCCGAGAAAACGGTGGATTCTCGGACGTCGCCTTAGTATCTCAGCCGCGCTTTTATTGCAGCTGTTCGTGTGGAGATTATGAAGTATTCACACGCCCCCTAGCACCGGCTTAAGCGGAATTACATACGCTTGCTCGGGAGCTGTGAGGATAGATCAGGTCAAAGCAATAACTCATTTGATGTTAATGGATGAGCATCGAGGCCGTCTGTTGGAGTAAACGCCTCAACATATGGTAAACCTGGTAAATGCAAGAATACCAAGAAAAACTAACCTGTAATGCCCGACGTCGTACGGCTTAAATTTCCCATCAAAACAATAAACTTACATATATTTGTCGAGAGACATGTACAGAGGGCGGGTCTCGGGGACTAACAGTCCAGCAGTAGATTCCTACCATACACAGGTAATAAATTGGAGCGATATGCAAGAGGTGGGAAAAATTGACGACGTCTGGCCACTAAAGAACAACCATGTGACTCTACAGGAAAGCTTCCCTCCGCTCCTCACATTCAAACCCGAGAATACCGTTGATTCTCGAACTTAGCCTTACTTTCTCAGTCGCGCTTTAATTGCACCGGCTTAAGTGACATGCGCCATGGGAAAAATTAAATTTAGTTGAAAACGAAATCCAATTAATTGATAGACCTAAGCGATCAAAAAATAATGTCCCACCGAAAATAAGGTGTAAATTGTTCTGCCGCTCAGGAGACTAACCTGGCTCAATACTTCCTCTGATGATTCCTATGACATTGTAAACTGTTCTTCTTTCATTCTTCGTTGTCACGTGCATTTTGACAGTTCTGAAATGAAGAAAATCATCTGAAATTTATCAGTTGAAAATAAGCAGAATCGAAATATTTATGTTCATGCTAAAGTTATGCAATCAGGTAAACTCTCGGGCCTCAGATCCGACATTCAACAGTCAGCTGTCGTTCATGAAAGAATCTCCGCGTCAATAATCGAATAACTGATTCATATGACGGTCAGCACCAATCCCAAGTGTGGCTGAAATAAAAAATAAGAGAAACGATCAACTGTTTTCAATGGTGTCAGCAAGACATGATGATGTTCTGTACACGTAATCCTTCTTACTGACCATCATCCTTCTTCCAAAAGAATTTCCGGGTCGTTTCTCTAGTATGTATCCCATTCACACTTTGATGGTGAGTGTTCATTTGAACAGCATGGAGATTTAACACACATGATATTCAAACGGCCCAGAGCCCCGGGTTAAGCGGGATTATAAATTTAAGAAACGTAGCAACAGAGATACTGCACGCTACTATCGTATTTTGCCATCAATGTGCGATATGTATCACAGCATTTGAGAAAATTTGAATGGAGGCGTTTGATGATCTTGAAGCGTTTCACAAGTTTCTTCAATAATATTCTGTGACGTAAACGATGTATGCTATGCAGGTCCTTCTGAAATATTGCTATCCAGAAATGGGTAGTTAAGTATTTCAAAAATGTAATCGTCTCTCTTGTACTAGAGTCGACTTGAGGGAAAGCCCTGATAATTCCTATAAAGTTTTAGATCCAGATATGATGGTCCTCCTGGGCTATGATTAGTTACGTGCCTTCAAATCCAGCGAATTCTTCAATGCGTCGCTAATGTGTGGATTATCCAGTGCTAGATCCTCTGTATAGCGTTCGGTGAATGAGAATGAACGAGATTTAGAATGGTTATCTTTTAATAAATTCTGCATATAGGTGTGTGCATACGAGAACAAAGCCCTCTTTGATTGGACACTAAAATAGCCGTGACGGTGTGAAAGATACTTACGCCTGAGGATCCTTTAATCCACCTACTCGGTATGTGAGATTCAGTTTCCCCTTCCAGTCTTCGGGTACAACGTATCCATTCAACTGGCTTAGATTCAGTAAACAAATTGAATCATTAGTATAGAAAGACAGAAATACAGAACCACTATCCATGGTATCTTGAATACATAATTAACACTAACATTATGCAGATAAATACTTCAAATTACAACACATATAAGGGAGGGTTTGTCCGAGACTGTCACTGCTAAGCCCTTGTCGTCCATAACAGAAATAAACGTATTCGCATGACACTGATATCTCCTGAATCTATTCCGGTATAACATAATACCAATAAAGTCTATTCTGGTATAACATAATACCAATACAATCTATTCTGGTATTACATAATACCAATACAATCTATTCCGGTATTACATAATACCAATACAATCTATTCTGGTATTACATAATACCAATACAATCTATTCCGGTATAATATAATACCAATAGAATCTATTCCGGTATTACATAATACCAATAAAATCTATTCCGGTATTACATAATACCAATACAATCTATTCCGGTATAACATAATACCGATACAATCTATTCCGGTATAACATAATACCAATACAATCTATTCCGGTATAACATAATACCAATAAAATCTATTCCGGTATTACATAATACCAATAAAATCTATTCCGGTATTACATAATACCAATAAAGTCTATTCTGGTATAACATAATACCAATAAAATTTATTCCGGTATAACATAATACCAATAACTGAGCACAATTTAGTGTCTTCCTAATTCCATATACTGACAAGTATACTTTTCATCAAACTGGCTTTTCCAGCCTTCTTGAGTCTTCTTGCCTTATCAATAATCAAAACAGATAAAAGAGAAACATTTACCTTAGAAGAAACTCGGCATCATTGTACCCAATAGGATGGCATGGTATTTGTGGCAGAGGGGGAACTGTAGCATTTTCCTGCAATCTGTAGGCACTACCTACAAACACCAGAGAATATCAGTTGACAGACATCCTTCTACAGAGGGGACAATTACATCAACATACGCTGCATTACTGCATGTTGCTAGTTACAAGGAACATATAGCATAACACCGTTTATGTATAACTAGTTTCAATTAACTGTAGTTAAAAAAATGCAGACTTATATAATACAGCCAGTTTAAGTGTGTGGGGGGATTTGGTTTAATTATAGACGAAAAGCTCTCCTGGCATTCACACATCCGAAGTCAATGCAAAACAATATCATCCAAGCTTGCTCTGTTAAAAAGAATTAAGAAGTATTTGCCATTGGCTGCACGAGTTCTGTATTATAATGCTTATGTTTTACCACTAATTGATTATTGTTGTTCCATATGGGGCTCTGCTAGATGTAAACTATAGTACCCTAAGCCATGAACTTTTCAGGTCATTGAAATGGATGACCATTTATGAAAGGATAAAGTTCCATAAATCAATCTTGATGTTTAAATGTTTGAATGACTTAGCACCTGAATATTTGTCTCAAAATTTCATTTCAACTGTCTCTGTACTTCAAAAACAATTACGTTCTACATCAACAAAAAATCTGATTATACCCAAACCCAGGACAGAATCTTTCAAGCGCTCACTTCAATATTCTGGCGTGACTCTCTGGAACCAGTTGCCCCTAAATATTAAACTGTCAAATAATTTAAATATTTTCAAGAGACGAATGGAAACTTGGATTTTTTCCAATGTATGATTCCGGCATTGCTCATAGAGTGTGTCTCTAATAGTTGTTCACATGACAGAACTGTTCGATCTTATTATTTTGTTTATATTGTAAGTCTGTGTGCATGTTGTGTGTGAGTGTGGACTTCGTCGAGGGTTTCAAGGAAGATTGGTACTTGCACCAAATGATTTCACCTCGTTAAATAAATTATTAGTATTATCATTATTATTAATGGCACACTCAAGGTTATTTCACTCATATGGTGACAGGCCGTTTGGATGGTGGAGGAAGTCGGAGTTCCAGGAGAGAACCACCAGCCGTTGGCCAGTAACTGGCAAACTTTCACACAAACACTAGCTGGGCTCGAACCCATGCCGGTTCAGCGGTGTGAGGCTAGTGATCACTCGCCAGTCTGAGAAATACACCGGAGGATTGCTATGGGCTTGTTACCAAAACCAGCTAGCAACACCTCCACGACAAAAGGAAGTAATTCCCAGGATGGATTTCACATTGAATGTGGAATAATCGTCCTTTGTCGATCAGGCTTCTTTCGTAATAGTTCAGTCTTCCAAATTATACGTACTGATGGCAGGATATCCCGGGGTGAGTGAGTCTCCGTACTCGGTAGAGATGGTTCCTCTCTGAGCAGCTGAGCCAGGAAGCCACCAATCATCGGGGTACACCTTACCATCCTCCCTCCACGTGTAGTCCGCCGGGTCGCTGTAGAGAATCACGCCTATAGCACCAAAGTTATACGCTATTTGAACCTGAATTTGAGGTAAATATTTTAAATACATTTTCATAATAAATATATTCAACTCTTACAAAAGTCAAGCGATACATAATTTACAACGAAGCAATTCCTTAATGACAAATGGATTTCTGCAATTGAATGCAATATACAATTGTATGACTCAAGATGCCAGCGTATTGGACAGAAGTCACATAACCCCACAAGCCAATATTCTGGCCGTATGATGCATCTCAAGAACCACAAATAAGATCTTTGGGGATTTGTCTGAGCCACGTTTTCATTGTAGATGTTCATGCGAACACATTGAATGGCATGACCACACGGCCCCTTGAACCAACTTTAACGCTATTACATGTAGATAGCACTATCCAAGAGCGATGATATAATAGCACTATCAAGTCATCTGATGGACAGTGAGCACCTATAAGCACAAGATGCAAGTGCTTATTCAGAACAACAGTCTATGAGGATCTTCATTTTCCACCTTGTTAACTACAGATACAGTGATGTGCACGGAGATTAAAACTTGATCACATCACGATCATATCACTTTCAATTACTTAGTGGGTTTAACTAAAACACCCAATCGTATATATAGCTTACTGTGTGCGTTACCTCTGAGAGCTTTAAATCTTATAGCCTGAGTTATACAACGATCTGCGTCCCCAGGAAATATAACAGAACCGATAACCACTAAAGTATGTCAAGATATGGTGTATTGTCGGTTGCATCGTCCAGTGAACATTATCGAAACATCCCAAGATCGGGTTTTCTTGCAACTCAACTACTTAGATAAAGGAATGGGCATTATTAATTTACCTCGAATCCTGAATGATCCAGAGGTACGCAACGCTGTACCAAACCATTTTAAGTTCATAGAACCATCTTGAATTTTATATAAGTATACTAAATCTATAGCCACCAAAATGTTCTATTACTCTAATGCTGTGAAGGAGTGTGACTGGAACGTCGGGAGGCAATAGTTGTGATTGTCAATCGTCGAACTTTATCTATACACCATGCAAGCATATTGTGACTGGTAACCTTGATATAATGAGTGGTAAGAACCTAAGAACACTCCTGATGAAGGGGCCTAAATATAGAGACGACCAGGAGATAGTCCTGTCTGCATAGGAACAGTACGTTATTGATTGGTCTAAGCAAGAAAAAGTTAAACCTAGAGTACTCGCTGATTGGCTAGACCTCACCAAGAGCAAGGTCGTTGAAACAATCCGCCATATTGACAGAAGTGCATTTCCTAAAGCAAAACAAGTACTGAGAAACCTCAATTCGCAAGAAGTTCTAGCAAATCTTCGGAGTATCTTCGTCATAGTCCAGCAGACAAAGCTCCAAATAAAATAATATCCATATGTAAATATTACTATTACCTGGTGCTGGTTAAGGAATTGAGTGTGAAAATATCGTCTTCAAATACGTCTACTTATTCCCAAACTGTATTTACTCTAGAAGATTTATTTAATAATCACAAAACGTTTCTCAAGAAAAGAGGCATCTGTCTTCCAACCAATCATAACGTCATACCAAAAGTATACTGGACTCCAAAAATGCATAAATCACCACACAAAGCTAAATTCATAGCTGGTTCTAGAAGCTGCACCACCAAGCTTTTTTCATCCCCTGTTGACGAGGGCTCTTCAGGAGGTAAAAGCATGCTGGGAAAGATAATGCGCCACTGTTTCTAAAACTCGTTGAATGTATGTGGGTATTAAAAAATGGCTTACGAAAGAACTTGATGCTAAAGGTCACATACGGTACAGACATGTATCCACATGGGATTTCTCGACTCTATTGACCGTGTAAGTTCATTAATAGTATCTGTGTTCAAGAAAACTGATCGCAGATATATTAATGCCAGAAGCCATGAAGCATTCTTCAGCTCTACTACATACAAGGGATATCATACAAGGGATGTTTCTTTGTTTATAGAGTTGCTTGAATTTCTCATTAACCCTACCAGGCCGGGGGGGGGGAGGGTCAAAATGGCCCCCTACCAAACTTTCTGCGCTATCTTCGAAACGACAGAAAATGGAGAGCTGAAACCCCGTGACTTTATAGTTTATCATATTTGGGTAATTTTGAGCCTATTTGCATAACCACCTGAGCAGGGGATCATGGGTAAATTCAAGATGGCATCTATGTGGGGTACCAAAAAAGTTATGTTTTTGTCATATTTCTTCAAAATTTCTGCTTTTCTGCGATGAAAAGTGGGCAAAAACTATTTTATCTCGAATCATATTAAGATTTACTAATTTATCATGCAGTTTTTGCGGAGAAATTGCATAAATAAAAAATTCGGAAAATCTTACCGAAAAATCGACCAAAATGCCGTTTTTTTTAACTGTGACGTCATCAAAGCGGTCATCTTGGATTGTTTTACATTTTCTGGTAGAACTTGACCCAAGGGTATTGTGTGGTAAGTTTCAGCCCCATAGTTCAAGGGGTAAGAAAAATAATTAGGGAGGCCATTTCGGCCCAGGCTTGGACAGGTCCCAAAAAGCCCAGGTCAGATAGGGTTATAGCAGTGGATAATCGCTATATAAATGACGCAGTGAAGGAGATATATCCGCCTTCCCTCTCGTCGACTTTATGACAAAAGAAACGACTGCAATTTCAACATCGTGAACTATCGCTTACTGGACAGTAATACTCCAGTGGGATCTGCATATGGTGTGTACATATCTCGCCTTATAACATTTGCTTGCTCGATCCTGTGTCAAATGTAATGATTTTAATCAAAGTCACAACATATTTTTGCAGAAACTTATAAAACAGGGCTATACTACCAAGCGCCTCGACTCAAAGTTTCTCAAATTTGGCGATACATATCGCATGCTGATTGCAAAATACGAGCGTAGCATGCGAGATCTATGGTGTCCCGTTTCGTTACTTTTGTCTAATTCCGCTTAACCCGGGGCTAGGGGCCGTATGAACCCATGCACTTCGAGTTTCTCATGGTGGTCATATGAACACACACAATCGAATCGTGATTGAGATACATCATTCTCTAGATGACGAGTTTGCTACGAATATCATATGGGTTAAGAATACTGATCAGCGATACGGATTTAAAAATTTTTGGAACATCATGATGTCTTGTCGGTATCATTGAAAACTATTGACCGCTTCTCTCTTGTAGGAAATTAGCCTTTGTTTATGTACAGTATGATTATCTTTTTGAATTTGGTGCTAATCCTGTTAAATGGAATATGGAAAAGGTTTTTGGATTATGGACGCGGATATTCTTTAATGGACGACGGCTGAATTACGAATGATGGACCAGACGCTTGTAATTGAGAACTGACAGTCCACCAACAAAGTCTAGCCATATATAAATAACAATTTATGGCAACATACAGTGATGGTTGAAAAAGATTTCCACGTACTGACATGAATCCACAGGCCAATATTTTGACTGTAGAATGCATCATAAAGTCCAAAAAATGATTTCTGTGAAGCATTGTATCCCAGTGACGGTTATATTGTTGGTATTCAAGAGAACACACAAGTCCAATGTTATAATCAAGGTGTCTCATGATGGTATCCCATATTTACCCACTTCTGTCACTGAAATCTCCCGTGCCATGATATAATAATAATAATAACTAGAGCTATGGATAGCTATAATGGGTTCAAAGCTCGAACCAGGCTCTTATTTCACGGGCATTATTCGAACATTGCGAGGCGAAGATGGCGGCCAAACTACAGGGCCCAGATAGCATTTTGATTGGCCGATGGCGGCCATTTTGTTTTATGTAGCAACTTTCCAATAAGACTGTTGAGAGACCCTGATCCATTGATTAGGTATATCAAATTTCACAACGATCGGTGCAGCGGTTTCAGAGGAGAAGACCCTTGAAGGTTTTAAGCTAAATCGAATATGGCCGCCAAACCATTCAGCCAATCAAAAATATTTGCTTTCAGTACAACACACCATGGCCTTCTCGATATATCGTAGCAACCTAGAAATCCGTCTCTATCAGGGTTCAAGAGAATAAGCCGTTGCAAAATTGGTCAAGTTTTTCAGCAAATTCAACATGGCGGCCAAACCACGTGACCTAGGAGTAATATTTTTGCATATTCATGATCGCCATGTCATATAACATATATTTCATAACTTTTCCCGTCAAAATCTATTACTTGAAAATCCGAGCATTTTGATTGGCCGATGGCGGCCATTTTGTTTTACGTAGCAACTTTTCAAGAAGACCGTTGAGAGACCCTGATCCATCGATTATGTGTACCAAGTTTCACAACGATCGGTGCAGCGGTTTCAGAGGAGAAGACCATTGAAGGTTTTAAGCTAAATCCAAGATGGCCGCAAACTCTTCAGCCAATCAAAAGTATTTGCTTTCAGTGCAACAGATCATGGCCATCTCGATATATCGCAGCAACCTAGAAACCCGTATCTATCAGGGTTCAAGATAATAAGCCGTTGCAAAATTGGTAAAGTTTTCCACAAAATTCAAGATGGCGGCCAAACCACGTGACTTAGATACTTGGTTTTTACATATTCTTGATCCCCATGTAGCCGTGCATGTATCTGGTTACTTTTCCAGACTTAATTCAGAACTTGAAATTTGACCAATTTTGATTGGTCCATGGCGGCCATCTTTTTCAACGGAACCAATTCTCTTTCAACATCGTTTACTCAGACCTGTCCATATATCATGCCTACCAAGTTTTGTGCCGATCCGCCCAGTAGTTCCAGAGAAGAAGATCTTTGAAAAAAAAAAAAAATTGAGGGTAAATCCAAGATGGCCGCCATGTCGTTGGGAAAATAAAGAAGCTTTACCCAAGGTGCAACACCTCTCTTGTCATGTTATCATGCCTCCAAGTTTCGACCGAATTGTTCCAGCCCTTTTCGAGTTATAGCGGGAACAAAAATTCATAGCTGGTTCTAGAAGCTGCACCACCAAGCTTTTTTCATCCCCTGTTGACGAGGGCTCTTCAGGAGGTAAAAGCATGCTGGGAAAGATAATGCGCCACTGTTTCTAAAACTCGTTGAATGTATGTGGGTATTAAAAAATGGCTTACGAAAGAACTTGATGCTAAAGGTCACATACGGTACAGACATGTATCCACATGGGATTTCTCGACTCTATTGACCGTGTAAGTTCATTAATAGTATCTGTGTTCAAGAAAACTGATCGCAGATATATTAATGCCAGAAGCCATGAAGCATTCTTCAGCTCTACTACATACAAGGGATATCATACAAGGGATGTTTCTTTGTTTATAGAGTTGCTTGAATTTCTCATTAACCCTACCAGGCCGGGGGGGGGGAGGGTCAAAATGGCCCCCTACCAAACTTTCTGCGCTATCTTCGAAACGACAGAAAATGGAGAGCTGAAACCCCGTGACTTTATAGTTTATCATATTTGGGTAATTTTGAGCCTATTTGCATAACCACCTGAGCAGGGGATCATGGGTAAATTCAAGATGGCATCTATGTGGGGTACCAAAAAAGTTATGTTTTTGTCATATTTCTTCAAAATTTCTGCTTTTCTGCGATGAAAAGTGGGCAAAAACTATTTTATCTCGAATCATATTAAGATTTACTAATTTATCATGCAGTTTTTGCGGAGAAATTGCATAAATAAAAAATTCGGAAAATCTTACCGAAAAATCGACCAAAATGCCGTTTTTTTTAACTGTGACGTCATCAAAGCGGTCATCTTGGATTGTTTTACATTTTCTGGTAGAACTTGACCCAAGGGTATTGTGTGGTAAGTTTCAGCCCCATAGTTCAAGGGGTAAGAAAAATAATTAGGGAGGCCATTTCGGCCCAGGCTTGGACAGGTCCCAAAAAGCCCAGGTCAGATAGGGTTATAGCAGTGGATAATCGCTATATAAATGACGCAGTGAAGGAGATATATCCGCCTTCCCTCTCGTCGACTTTATGACAAAAGAAACGACTGCAATTTCAACATCGTGAACTATCGCTTACTGGACAGTAATACTCCAGTGGGATCTGCATATGGTGTGTACATATCTCGCCTTATAACATTTGCTTGCTCGATCCTGTGTCAAATGTAATGATTTTAATCAAAGTCACAACATATTTTTGCAGAAACTTATAAAACAGGGCTATACTACCAAGCGCCTCGACTCAAAGTTTCTCAAATTTGGCGATACATATCGCATGCTGATTGCAAAATACGAGCGTAGCATGCGAGATCTATGGTGTCCCGTTTCGTTACTTTTGTCTAATTCCGCTTAACCCGGGGCTAGGGGCCGTATGAACCCATGCACTTCGAGTTTCTCATGGTGGTCATATGAACACACACAATCGAATCGTGATTGAGATACATCATTCTCTAGATGACGAGTTTGCTACGAATATCATATGGGTTAAGAATACTGATCAGCGATACGGATTTAAAAATTTTTGGAACATCATGATGTCTTGTCGGTATCATTGAAAACTATTGACCGCTTCTCTCTTGTAGGAAATTAGCCTTTGTTTATGTACAGTATGATTATCTTTTTGAATTTGGTGCTAATCCTGTTAAATGGAATATGGAAAAGGTTTTTGGATTATGGACGCGGATATTCTTTAATGGACGACGGCTGAATTACGAATGATGGACCAGACGCTTGTAATTGAGAACTGACAGTCCACCAACAAAGTCTAGCCATATATAAATAACAATTTATGGCAACATACAGTGATGGTTGAAAAAGATTTCCACGTACTGACATGAATCCACAGGCCAATATTTTGACTGTAGAATGCATCATAAAGTCCAAAAAATGATTTCTGTGAAGCATTGTATCCCAGTGACGGTTATATTGTTGGTATTCAAGAGAACACACAAGTCCAATGTTATAATCAAGGTGTCTCATGATGGTATCCCATATTTACCCACTTCTGTCACTGAAATCTCCCGTGCCATGATATAATAATAATAATAACTAGAGCTATGGATAGCTATAATGGGTTCAAAGCTCGAACCAGGCTCTTATTTCACGGGCATTATTCGAACATTGCGAGGCGAAGATGGCGGCCAAACTACAGGGCCCAGATAGCATTTTGATTGGCCGATGGCGGCCATTTTGTTTTATGTAGCAACTTTCCAATAAGACTGTTGAGAGACCCTGATCCATTGATTAGGTATATCAAATTTCACAACGATCGGTGCAGCGGTTTCAGAGGAGAAGACCCTTGAAGGTTTTGAGCTAAATCGAATATGGCCGCCAAACCATTCAGCCAATCAAAAATATTTGCTTTCAGTACAACACACCATGGCCTTCTCGATATATCGTAGCAACCTAGAAATCCGTCTCTATCAGGGTTCAAGAGAATAAGCCGTTGCAAAATTGGTCAAGTTTTTCAGCAAATTCAACATGGCGGCCAAACCACGTGACCTAGGAGTAATATTTTTGCATATTCATGATCGCCATGTCATATAACATATATTTCATAACTTTTCCCGTCAAAATCTATTACTTGAAAATCCGAGCATTTTGATTGGCCGATGGCGGCCATTTTGTTTTACGTAGCAACTTTTCGATAAGATCATTGAGAGACCCTGATCCATCGATTATGTGTACCAAGTTTCACAACGATCGGTGCAGCGGTTTCAGAGGAGAAGACCATTGAAGGTTTTAAGCTAAATCCAAGATGGCCGCCAAACTCTTCAGCCAATCAAAAGTATTTGCTTTCAGTGCAACAGATCATAGCCATCTCGATATATCGCAGCAACCTAGAAACCCGTATCTATCAGGGTTCAAGATAATAAGCCGTTGCAAAATTGGTAAAGTTTTCCACAAAATTCAAGATGGCGGCCAAACCACGTGACCTAGATACTTGGTTTTTACATATTCTTGATCCCCATGTAGCCGTGCATGTATCTGGTTACTTTTTCAGACTTAATTCAGAACTTGAAATTTGACCAATTTTGATTGGTCCATGGCGGCCATCTTTTTCAACGGAACCAATTCTCTTTCAACATCGTTTACTCAGACCTGTCCATATATCATGCCTACCAAGTTTTGTGCCGATCCGCCCAGTAGTTCCAGAGAAGAAGATCTTTGAAAAAAAAAAAAAATTGAGGGTAAATCCAAGATGGCCGCCATGTCGTTGGGAAAATAAAGAAGCTTTACCCAAGGTGCAACACCTCTCTTGTCATGTTATCATGCCTCCAAGTTTCGACCGAATTGTTCCAGCCCTTTTCGAGTTATAGCGGGAACAAAATATGGCGGAATAATAAGAATAATCCGAACAGATACAAAAGGCTTCAAGCCATTCTGGCTTTGAACCCTAATAATAATAATAATAATAACTAGAGCTGCGAGCAGCTATGGGTCGGCTTCCGAAATGACACATTTTAGACGACCTAGACAATCCTGACGGAGAGTCTGAACATTCATTTCAATTAATACTAACATCGAGTTGTACATAAATTAAGGGTGGGGGAGGGGGGGGGGGGCAACACAGAATAAACCTTATTCTAATTGTAATACTGAATTTATGATTTTAAAATTTAAAAATGTACCGTACCTATTGAACAATTTTATGTATGTTTTGTGGAGATTGCCGTCGATCATCCAGACTCGTTTAACAGTACCATCAATGTAGAGACGGTCGATATCCACTCTCGTTTAAGAAGTGACAACACGCCATTTTTTTAAGAATTGAACGAAAGGAAAATAATTGGCTACATCCATTTATTTTTCAGATAATTCAACCCATGTAGCCATGGTAGCAGTTCCGGTAGACCGCCATGCGAATGCAGCGGAATGCTTTAAATGAATCTTTATGTTCAGGGCGACTGGAGTTGTTGACTATTTGGTTTGATATCGAGCAACTGCAAGGCTGTACCTCCCGTAGTTCCAGAGTTGTAGCCTGTACAAGATGTGTTCCGTTTCTGACAAAATATAAGATGGCGGCCAAACCACTTGACCTAGGAGCAGAATTTTTACATATTCTTGATTGCCATATCATATAACATATATTTCTTCGCTTTCGCCGTCCAAATCCGCTACTTGAAAATTCGACCATTTTGATTGGCCGCTGGTGGCCATTTTGTTTTACGGAGCAACCTCGCTAAACGGATTTTGAGAGACCCTGATCCATTGATTACGTGTACCAAGTTTCGTGTTGATTGCTTCTATGGTTCCAGAGAAGTAGAGTTTAGAAGATTTTTTTTGAAAACGGGGTAAATCCAAGATGGCCACTGAATGCGCTTTTCTACTACTAAATGTGAGTTAATATACTGTTACTATACTATCCTCTACGCATTGCGCAAGGGCAATAGGGTTCGAAATGCGCTTTTATACTACTAAATTTGAGTCAATATACTGTTAATATACCATCCTCTGTGCATTGCGCCGCAAGGTCAATAGGGCTCGAAATGCGCTTTTATACTACTAAATGTGAGTCAATATACTGTTACTATACTATATTCCGCGCATTGCGCCGCAAGGTCAATAGGGCTCGAAATGCGCTTTTATACTACTAAATGTGAGTCAATATACTGCTACTATACTATCCTGTGCGCATTGTGCCGCAAGGTCAATATGGCTCGAACTGCACTTTTATACTACTAAATATGAGTCAATATACTGTTACTATACTACCCTCTGCGCAATGCGCCGCAAGGTAAATACAGCTCGAAATGCGGTTTTATACTATTAAATGTGAGTCAATATACTGTTACTATACTATTCTCTGCACATTGCGCCGCAAGGTCTTTTTCCTAACGGATTTTCTGTGACCATTCACCCTAAGATAGAGGTTTTGGGTGGTCTTGCCAACATACTGTTGACCACACTTCTTACAGGAAACTAAATAAATACAGTTTGTAGTAGAACAACTAAGATCAACATACGAGTTTACAGAATATGAGTTACCAGTTAACGCGGAACTAAATGACGCTGAAGTATTAAAAAGTGGACACGTGAGACATCCACGGTGTCCACATATAGAAATCTTGAAATTATTACATGTAGAATTCGGTGCTAAACAATCATCAAGCGCAATGCTACAAGGTTTGATGTCGTGACCTTGCTTGGCGGTCAGAAATATATCTGCCATTTGGATTGAAAAAGGTCTTAGTGCATTTCGAACTAATTAGAGACTCGGCCGAGAAACCTGCACTAAGGTTCCTCGGGTCTGTCTTACTATGTTTTCTGTCTGTCTCTGCAAGTTGCGCCGCAAGGTCAATAGGGCTCGAAATGCGCTTTTATACTACTAAATGTGAGTCAATATACTTTCTGTACTACGGTCAAACTGCGCATGCGCAGAATATTGAAAACGGTTCAGTCGAGAGCTTCAAAATAAGACTTCCTGCGACCAATAGGGGCTCACCTAGACCCCAAAACGTCCACCCAGCACTATTTACGCACTACGCATGCGTGCAGTGACAGTGCGCATTGCGCCGCAAGGTCAACAGGGCTCTAAATGCGCTTTTATACTACCAAATGTAAGTCAATATTCTGTTACTATACCATCCTCTGCGCATTGCGCCGCAAGGTCAATAGGGCACGAAATGCGCTTTTATACTACTAAATGTGAGTCACTATACTGTTATTTTTCTATCCTCTGCGCGTTGCGCCACAAGGTCAATTGAGCTCGAAATGCGCTTTTATATTACTAAATGTGAGTCAATATACTTTCTATACTACGGCCAAACTGCGCATGCGCAGAATATTAAAAACGGTCCACTCGAGAGCTTCAAAATAATACCTCTTGCGACCACTAGGGGCCCATCTAGACCCCAAAACGTCCACCCAGCACTATTTACCCACTACGCATGCGCGCAGTAACACTGCGCATTGTGTCGCAAGGCCAATGGTGCTCGAAATGCGCTTTTATACTACTAAATGTGAGTCAATATACTGTTAATATACTATGCTCTGCGCTAGAGCTACGAGCAGCTATGGGTCTGTTTCCGAAACTACGCAATCTAGGTGATCTAGACATCTAGACAATCCTGACAGACAATCAATAAATTAGCCATCAGGAATCATGGAGAATCCGTTACCAGAAATCCGTCAATCAATTTGCAACGTTTAAGAAGCGATAACACGCCATTTTTTTAAGAATTGAACGAAAGGAAAATAATTGGCTACATCCATTTATTTTTAAGATAATTCAACCCATGTAGCCATGGTAACAGTTTCGGTAGACCGCCATGTGAATGCAGCGGAATGCTTTAAATGAATCTTTATGTTCAGGGCGACTGGAGTTGTTGACTATTTGGTTTGATATCGAGCACCTGCGAGGCTGTACCTCCCGTAGTTCCAGTGTTGTAGCCTGTACAAGATGTGTTCCGTTTCTGACAAACTTCAAGATGGCGGCCAAACCACTTGACCTAGGAGCAGAATTTTTGCATATTCATGGTTGCCATATCATATAACATATATTTCTTCAATTTCGCCGTCCAAATCCGCTACTTGAAAATTCGACCATTTTGATTGGCCGCTGGTGGCCATTTTGTTTTACGGAGCAACCTCTCAAAACGGATTTTGAGAACTTTGGGTGAATTACAACATTTGAGAATAGCGGGAAAACCAAAAGAAGCCACGTTGAAATGTTTAACCTACTAGGCCTGGGGGGAGGGGGGGGGGAGCAAAATGTCCCCCCCCCTCCCCTAACAAACTTTATGCTCTATCTGCGGAACGACAAAAAAATGCAGAGCTGAAACTCCTTGATCATAATTCATCATATTGGGGTCATTTTGAGCCTATTTGCATAACCCCCCGAGCAGAGGATCATGGGTAAATTCAACATGGCGGCCACATGGGGTACCTGAAAAATGATGTTTTCGTCATATTTCTTCAAAATTACTGCTTTTCCGCGATGAAAAGTGGGCAGAAACTATTTTATTTTACATCACATTAATATTTACTAATTGATCATGCAGTTTTTGCGGAGATATTGCATAAATAAAAAAAATCGGAAAATCTGACCAAAAAACGCCGTTTTTGAAAATGACGTCATCAAAGCGGCCATGATTGTTTTACATTTTCTTGTAGAGCTGGACCCAGGGGTATAGTGTGGTAAGTTTCAGCCCCATAGCTTAAGGGATAATAAAAATAATTAGGTGGGGGAGGCATTTTGGCCCCAAGGCCATGGCGACAGTGACGGGCTTCGAAAACACTATAGCTTGTGGAATACCCGGTGGCAGATGAACAACATTAATAAATATAAAGGAAACAGAGTTTAAAACAAAATCTATTTGAGGAAAAAATAATCCCATTCATCTACCGTCAAACATCCAAGAAGCCACGAAAATGTGGGAAACACTGAAACTTTAAAGGTGGCCCGCAATGACAGTGTAATGACAGTGTATCCGACCTCACCCTCCCACTGAAGGACTTGAATTTGGTGAAATAACGCACGGATTTCTACAAAATTTCACTGATCTATCCATTAATATTTTATTGTTATGCATGCTTGGATTAAATATTTTACATTCGGTATCAGCGAATAGTTTAGCACAGAAAGTAAACATCAGCGCAGTTTTTCTATGTCACGTAACTGGAATGTCTGCTATGCAAGATAGTCAAGGGTTCGTCTTTGGTTCACAAATAGAAACCTTGACGTTGTGAAGATGGACTGGTCCTAGCGTACCGGTATGCATGTATGCTCACTGATTATAATCGATGGTCAGTTTATCACTATAGACCAAGTCGAAGGACAATTTGGGGGTACGGTGACTTCTGGAGGGAAGAAATTCTGACTATTATGATTGGTGAATGGACTTTTATACGAGAGTTTAGCGCGCCCCCGCCCCCCCAAAAACCCAAACCAAACACCTGAATCGGAACGCTCTCTTGTGCCCTATATATATATGACCATGATCTACCAACAGGTGAATTTTAAAGGTACTTAAAATTAAGTGTTGTTTATCTCGGTAATTTTTAGTTTATAGGGCAAACAAATTTTTTGATTGATGGTTCGTTTTTCCCCACTGGTAGGGGCAAAACGGGATGCAGTGTGGGGCAAAATGAACGCATGTGGTCTGTTTTGCCCCAATAGGAAACGTAATGTTAATCCTACGATAATCTCAGCAAAACACCCACCTAGTTGCTTGTCATAATTTGGTTGTTTGGCATCAAACGTGAATGACTCTTATGGATAAGATGGATAGACTAGGTGCATATATATATTTCCCAATACCGGTGGATCAAAAAGTAGGAGGAAGATGAAAAAGTGTTGAATATGGCGTCCTAAAGTCATGTTAACAGTCCAAAACAGCTATATTTTATTATTTATACCCTTCGAGTTTGAATAATATTAGTATTTCAGACCACTTATTATTTTCTATCCTTAACCTGATTAATGGGCAAAATATCTGATAAAATTTGAAAGAACATTCTGTATTCCTTGGCCCCCGAAAATTGAAAAAAAGGTTATTTGATCACTGCGCATGCGCAAGAATTGAGGGAGGGGGATTTGGCTTTATGTCACACTCAAGGTTGTTTCCCTCATATGGTGACAGTCAGTTTGGTTGGTGGAGGAAGCCGGATTACCCAGTGAGAACCACCGCCCGTCGGCAAGTAACTGACAAACTTTCTCACATGGACCAGCTGGTCTCGAACCCGTGCCGCGAGGCTAGCGGTCACCAGCGAAGCGCCTTAGACCACTCGGCCACCGAGGGCCCCCTGCAAGAATTCGGTATCGTCAAAAGTGGCAAAACGGACGGTCCATTATGACGTCGGGACAATCTTTCGTGTAACTGTTACGACACCCCACGCCATAACCCGCGTATCTTCGACAGACCATCGCTGAAAAAAATCCATTCATCTTATGGAGAAAATGTTACTTTTGAAGTATAAAAAAGTCTCCCGCTCTCCCTCTCTAGGCTCCCATTGCCTTTCAGACTTTGTTATTAATCCATAAGAATTTGAAATATCACGGGAGAGGATCTGCAGCCCTTTTCGCTGGGGAGCGCAGTCATTGGCCAGAACTGATATTGACCGGCGATTCCCTCCCGCCTCCCCTTTACACAACAAAAATCACCATTTAACCCTATCTGGCTTGGGATTTTGGGACACGTCCAGGCCTGTATAGGAACGATTTGCCTCCCCCCCCCATAATTATTTTTCTTACCCCTTCAGCTATAGGGGAGCTAAAACTTATCACCCTACACAGTTGGGTCAAGCTCAACCAGAAAATGTAAAAAAAAAGCCCTAGAAGGCCGTTTTCATGACGTCACAGTGACGTCATTTTCAAAGACGCCATTTTTTGGTCGATTTTTTGGTCAGATTTTTCGAATTTTTCATTTATGCAATTGTTGCGCAAAAACTGAGCGATAAATTAGTAAATATTAATGTGATGTGAAATAAAATAGATTTTGCTCACTTTTTATCACGGAAAAGAAGAAATTCCAAAGAGAATTTATCAATGATCCTCTACCCGGTGGAAGGATGGCCCTGGCAGCTCAAGACACGACACCAATATGATAAACTATGAAGTCACTCTCAACTACCTGGAATGGCACCAGTCATCCACCTCCCCCAGCCTGGTAAGTTTAAACGTGATGAGCCCCCTCCCCCCTCCCAGCCCTGGTAGAGTTGAACGTGATGAGGCCCGGTCCTCACCTAAACACAGGCAAAACAATGCTATATCAACAAAAAAGGCAACGACAGCAGATTCTTTCGTTTTATAATCTTTGGACATGTCCGTGACGAAGTCCTCCATCCGTTTTGACACAGGGGCTCGTTACCGTTTTTAATTGGTCAAGTATGTTAATTGGGGAGGGGGAGGGGGGCCGGAGGTCGTGAAGTGAAGTATTTTTCTTTACGACCTCCACTCTCCCCACCCCTCCTTTTCAATAGATTTGCATGCTTGTTTAATTTCTTTGCTGCTCTGTTTCGATTTGATTATTCTAATATACCGCCTCTTATTAACATACAATACCAAAATATGATACTACATTTTTTTTCTCGTGAGAAAAGAGAGAGTGGGTGATCCCACGGTCCATCGTATCCGTGTAGGAATCACGAAAAAAGTCGTGAAGGAAGGCGTATTAAAAATCTTCTCGGGATAGGGGCTTTAATTACACATTTCTGGGATGAATTTATCACTTTTAATAATGAAATTATGTATCTGATATGTTATTTTGTCAAATGTATATACAGCTGCTGTCAAATGCATATATGTGCTTAAATAGTATGCCTTTCGGTAAAATGCAACGTTTCTTCCTTGTAAAGTTCGACATAAGTACGCTATCCTTTCGCTTTTCTTGTAAAATTTGTAAACACGTTAGTCCATATTTCTTGAGACTCCCGAAAATTCCGGGAGACTTGGCAGGTCTGGACAAGCACCGTGTGGAACCAGGGAGGTCAACGAGAAACCAGTGCGTCAGTCCTGCCCGAGTGCAGCGAGACAAGGCAGACTCTACACTGGATCAACCGTGCTTTTCTGCCGAAGGTGAGCGGGGCCGAATTGGGGGAGTTGGCTGACGGGTCGGCATGAAAATCGTTTATTTGAGATATAAAGCTAATAATGCAAATCTCCCATCTAATTCTTGTTTTCGCGATTTGTTGAGAACTGCTGGAAGGGTTTCTTTATACTTTGGAAGAAAATTGGTACTTTTTAGTTTATCTCTTGTGTGCAGTTTCAATATCCTCCAATCAATTGTCTCCGAAATGTCGCCGAAAACGTCTCGGATATATTATCTGGGACAGACAGTAATGGAATGCAATTAGTTAAAAACATGTAAGTTCACAAATCATTCTTATGAATGATGCAAATGTCCTCGGTATTTCACAATATAATACATACCGGTACATAATATAGTTAGCTTAAAGCTTGGGCTGTTAGCGAATCGGCAAGCTGATGCAACTTGGGAATACACGGGAGAAAGTCTGAACTTATCACACAGTCACGGAGTGCTCTGAATATTCCCGTACCTGACGTCATCGTCATGCCTATTCATTTTGAGAGAACCCACTCCTGACTCACTGACAAAAGTAGATAGCGAAGTTAAGTCGTGTTGATGTTTTATGCCAGCGGCAGTGATTTTCGCCTGTAAATCCGTATACTGCAGGTTTGTACCTCGCTTATATATCATGCGTGTTTGAATTTGAATGGATATATTATTTGTAATTTTCATATGGTACTTTTGAGCGTGTGCTCGATTTGTTGTGTGGTTATTTTAGAGAAGAGAGAGAGAGAGACAACAACAACAACACTATATACGACTGCACTGGTCTTAATCATTGCGCAATACACTGCAATCGTTATTAATTAAATTACGAAGTGCTTATTAATCCATAAAAAATGTTGGATATGGTGATCGGGTTATTCATCCTTTCGTGAAGTTGACGATCAGATTTAGTGATGTCTTTGAGACAACATAGATTAACATTAACCTTGCGCATGCTATGTAAGAAAAAGTAGGCTAGTATTCAACATTATGCATGGAAAGCTATGATTTATGTGTTATTGTCCAATCATCATAATCCCCGTTTCCGTCTCAACAACCCGATCTGTATGTCAATACAAAGGATTAATAAAATAAAATTGGATTGGAAATCCCGATATATCCAGCACGTGTAATCATAATCTTAACAAATTCAGTCTTTCAGTTTCATTGTATCTTTATGAATTTGAAAATGTGTGTTTATTCCATCATGGAGGGTCTACTGACATGATTTCATAAAGGTATTTATACCAGACTGAACTCATTTACTTATTGGATAACCCCGTTCAGACGACAGTTGCCTGGCTGTGGGATATTGGATGGTAGGTGTCTACTTACATTTT